>RJWK010028892.1:0-25563 GCA_004363435.1 Platanista minor | reverse complement strand
CCAGCTGTGGGTTGACAGGAAGGTTCGGGAGTGATCGTAGGGGCAGTGGCCGAAGTGCAGTGGAGGTGACCTCTGTTGGAGGTGAGACAGGAGGGCCTGTGAGGATTTCACGGAGATTGTGAGATCACTCCGGGTGGCGACCAGATGTGGGCTAGAGAGGAAGAACTAATCAAATACCAATATCTTCAGTAAAGGTGGAAGATTAAGTGGCACACTGGTACATCTCAGGCCGGATCGTGGATAGAGGGTGCTTTAAGACATGGGTTTCCAAGGAGCGGAGATTTTGGTTCAAGGCCACCCTTGTAATTGAGCAGCGGCCTAGCGGCAGCTCTGAGAAAGGCAGAGGGGACGCCGCGCCCTCCTGTACCTGGTACGTGTGTGATGAGAGGACAGGCAGTGTCTACGGGAATGGACTGGGGGGAGGGCCTGTCAGGAGGGACCAAAAAGGCTCCTTCTAACTGTTACCGGGTTCAGGATGTGGGCGAATTTCTTACTACAGAGTAGGACTTGAGAGGCACAGGAAGACCGGTAGGATGGAATAGAACTGCTATGGGTGGTATTTGGGAAGAAACACAAGACAGAAAAAGAAAACTATTTTGATGGTGACCAAATGTGAGAGAAGGTTCATCTCTGCCCCAGTTCAAATACTGAACACATTAAAACAGGAGGATTGTGAGGGATTTTCCTTTCCTTTTTTTTAACTGTGTTTTTGTAGGTGTTCACATTGTTTCAATAATACAAAGACATGGAGTAAATAATGTCATCGCGCTGGTTCGGACCTTCTCTTCTAGTCTGCTAATGTTAAGATTTTCAGAAAAGTACTCTTATTATCAGACATGATAGGTGTGCTTTGTGTCACCTGCCTATCTCATAAACAGGTTTGTTTTTTTTGGTTTGTTTTTTTGCCGAGTCATTGATTAAAAAAATCAACTAGACTGGAGAACCGCTCTTTGTTTGTAACAACCAGTTAACTAACACCCGGAATGTTATTCCACCAGCCTAGACTAACTCGCCATTGTCTCCCAGCCCAGTAGTTCTAAGCGCTGCTCTTCCATTCCCATGGGCGCTGGGCAGGCTTCAGCTGATCACCTGGGGTGGTTCTGCAGGGGGCGTTCTAATTTCGTTGGTCTGGGGTGGAGCCTGGAAAGCCATGTTTTTAAAAAGTTCCTCAGGTGATTCATTATGAGCCACATCTGCTTTCATCTCTACACTAGCAGTAGCTCAGATGCCTCACCAACCTGAATATGCTGTGTCTATGCTAGATCCCTGACTCCACATGCTTTTATCAAAGTAAGCATGAAATGCTTACAGAACATTTGAAAAATACTCAATTATTAGTAATCAGTTTAAATTAGAAAATAATGTCGTGCCATAGTCTTCAAATTTGCAAAGCATTTTTCAAAATCATAATATTCATTATTTTTGTGAATTCAGGGAAGATGGGACCTCACATACCCTGCTGAGGTGATTAGAAGTTAGTACAGCCTTTTCGGTAAATAACTTGACGGTAACTATAATAGCTTTAAATATGGTCACATCGTTTGCTCCGGTAATTACATTTCTGAGACTCTATTGTATTGACTATTGATTATTATTAATCAGATATGTGGATCAGTACTTATATAAAAGATATCCATCACAATGTTATTTATGGTGGTCAAAAATGGAAGCAAACTGAATGATTATAGAAAATGGTTAAATATATTATGGTACTTTCATATGATGGAATATCATAGAGCCGTTAAAAATTATGTTTATAAAGACATATTTAATACCATGGAAAAATCTTAGAAATAATAAGGGCATCTGTAAAATTGTACATGCAGTTTGTGGCACAGACACACACAGTACATTTTTTTTAATTTGTATCTTATATTGGAGTATAGTTGATTCGCAATGTTGTGTTAGTTTCGGGTGTACGGCAAAGTGATTCAGTTATACATATACATGTATCTATTCTTTTTCAAATTCTTTTCCTCCATAGGTTATTACAGAATATTGAGCAGAGTTCCCAGTGCTGTACAGGAGGTCCTTGTTGGTTATCCTTTCTAAATAGAGCAGGGTGTACATGTCAATCCGAAACTCCCAATGCTGAGCAGAGATTTTTTTAGTTTAGTGGTTATTCTCTGTGTGGTAGGAATACATGCGATTTATTCTTTAGCATTTTGTATTCTAAATTTTCTACTACGAGCATGCATTACTTTTATTAAGAAAAAATAATAAAACTTTAAAAAACAAAATTCTTGCTCTTACCTCTTCAGCAGAAAGGAGGACAGTTCATGTGGGGTGAATCTTTAGAGAAGTCACTCTTGCTCGTAACAGTCGCCGGTTTGTTTCCTAAATATTTGTAAACCGTCCATTTACCTGTTCCACGACTCGGCAGGTTATCAGTATCAGGCCTAATAGCTCGTGGGGCTTGTTGTCGTTTTCTGGGTTTTTGTTCTTAATAACTGCCTTATTGAGATACAATTCATGTAACGTAAAACTCACCCTTTGAAAGTGTCCGGTTCAGTGGTTCTTAGTTTATTCACCAGTTGTGCAGCCATCACCACTGTCTAGTTTCAGAACATTTTCATCAACCCGAAAAGAAACCCTGTGCTCGTTAGCAGTCACTCCCTCTCTGCCTTTCCCCTTAGCCCCTGGCAACCACTAATCTGCTTTCTGTTTCTGTGGATTTGCTTATTCTGGATGTTTCCTATAAATGCAGTTGTACCGTATGTGGCCGTTTGCAGTATCCTGTTAGCAAGCCTTCAGGCCCTCCTCCCTACGCTTCCAAACCTGTGGTGGGTACCACTACCCTAGCTGTGGTCTGACCACCTCTGGCTGAGACCTTTCCACTGTGCCTGTGGTTTAGTAAGTCAACAGGGACTGCTACTTATTCTAGCATTTAGGGTTTTCTGTATTCTGACGCTCCAAAGTGGATGCTTAACTAAATACGTGGTGAATACGTGAATTCAGTGAATAAAATGTACTCTGCCTTACCTCTCCCTTTCCTTTTTTGTCAGAGCAGATTATTAATACTATGAGTTAGTCAGATTTCAGGTCACCGATGGGGCAAGAAACTTTCTCCCTGCAGCTGATGGCCCTGGTTGGCGAAGCTCAGCAGGCCTCAGCGTCTGGGCTTGTTAGACCCCACCCGCCGCCAGGGTGCGTCCTTCAGGCCGGCTGGGTGGAGCCGGAGGGTGCGTTTCCCACAGCCCCCCCGGGTGGCACTGGGGGAGGTAGGGTGCAGCCAGCACCATAACCAGGGCCTGAGAGCATCCTGGGGGGAGAAGAGATTGGGTGAGGATGGAAAGACCCAGAGCCCCCCAGCTGTCGAGTCACATGGCTGTGCGGTCACCCAGCATCTCTGGCCCGACCCTAGGGTCCTCGGACATCCTCACCACCACCCCAGCCTCCCTTTGAAATGTAGTACCCCTTCTTCAAAACCCAACTCGGCCGTTCGTCAGACCTTCGCCGAGGCTCCCCACGGCAAGAAGTGATTTCTCTTCGCGGGCACTTTGTGTTTTTCATGTGTGCTGGATCCCGCATTAGTTTACTCCATACTTGTTTCTTCTTCCTAAATCTTTGATTTCTTGAGATTAAGTTCTGTTTCTTACTCCGTGATTGTTATTACAGTGTCCAGAGAGCCCAGGAATTTGCTCTCGGCTGCTACTCAATAATTATCAGCGCAGTTGAACATCAGAGGGAAAGAAATGCAAATAGATTTTTAAATTAAAACCCTATAATTTAGGTTACATTTTTAATACCAAGAAGAGATCTTTATTAATTAGAAACTTAACCTTATGTAAAATTTAATTGTCCGGTGCCCAAATATGTTTTTGCCCTAAGTAGTAATAGTCATTACTCTCGATTTCGGAACGTTGCCTTAAAACACCAAACTAAAGAAGTCATATATATGCCTGTGTTATGAACATACATATATAATGTGTTGCGATTTCTCTGAGAGCTTAGTTTTTTCTACATCATTCATCCTAACTGGAGCCAGGGTTTGAGTTTCAGCTTAATGAATTCTCTTTTTTTCCCCAATACCAGGCAAAAGGAATAGAATAGTTACCTGTATCTGAGGTGTCAAGCAATTACCTTAATTTCTTTAAAGTTTTCATTTCATGCTTATTAACTTGCCAGTTATGGTTAAATAAGGTACAGCAGCCTTACAGATCTTTATCCATAGCTGTAGGTTTTACAAAAACAATGATTCTTTACTCTCTCAGTGCAAACACATTTTTAGGACTAATTGAAAAAAAAAAGAAAGGTACAGAAGGACACATTCTCCAATAGGAGGATGTTGTTTTAATCTTGTCAATGCCTGTTTGAGACCACCCTGACCTAGTCCATTAAATTATTATTTTTAATGCCCTTTAAGCTCATTTGGGTTTAAATTTGTATTAACTACCCAAAGGGTGATTAGAAGAAGCTCCATTCTCGAGTCCAGTTATAACTTCAGTTCCCCAAAAATGCAGTGACTCTGCATCTGGAGCGGGAAGGAGAAAGCCCTCCATTGACAGCGTTCCAGGACAGCTCTGCTCTTACAAAATCTGGCAAATCAAGAGGGCTCCCTAATTCTCCACGCCCCAATCCAATCCTGAGGTCAGAGAATTGGGCTCCGTTGTACAGTCGCAATACTAACAGTATGATTGCACTTCTACTGAGAGCTGTTTATGTGTTCCAAGTTTGAGACTTAAGCTGAAGTACAAATCTCTCCTAAACTCAAGTATGGTTAGTTTCGATAATTACCAAAATCCAAAGTTTGAGAGTGAGGAAAATGGTTAAAGTAAGTGTTTCGGCTTAGAAGTTCAGGTGCCAAGGTAATTTTTAAATTCTTTTCAAATAATGAATTCTTGTAAATAACTTTCTAAATTCTAGTAATTCTCAGTAAACCGTTCTGTAGGTATGTGTTATTTGCAAATAAAAATGCCTAATTTGGCTTATTTTTGTAAGAACAAATTGGATTGGGGGAAGGGGGGACCTGTTGACCCAGAGCCGCCTTTTTCTGTTTTTGATGGCAACCATTGCCTCACGGCAAATACTGTTTGGAGTTATTGTAACGATCTGACGAACAGAAAGTTTGTCAGAATTTGTATGGCGAAAAAATGAATCAGAGGTCCTCCCACCAAACCAGGGCTTTCCTCCTTGCTCACTTTCCATTTCCACTTCTGTGGAAGAGAATAGAGATAGAGCATAAAAAAGGATTCCAGAAAAAGACTTCTTATATGCGAGACATAATTTAAACTGCCCCAAGGAGCTGTATAACTGAGATCCTTTTTTCTTCTCTAACCACAGACATTGCGTTTGGGTCCTAAACGTTGTCCCTGAGACGCGCTTAAAAGTTTTGCCCCTGCTTTGTGTTCTGTTTGACTGGAGACAAAGAACGCATAGGAAAGCTTGGAGTGAAATGAGTGTGAATGAGAAAAGGAAAGAGAGTGTCTTCCGGGGCATCTCTGGCTCCCAGAACCTGGCGTGGGGGGACAGCAGGAGAATGCCCTGGACCCTCACTGGGAAGGGGGCAACTGAGGATGCAGAAGAAAGAAGCGTTATCTTAATCGCATGTCCTGTATGGGAACGAGTAGAAGGGAACCTCTCATTCTTCCTAGTGGACTCCATGAGGCCTGCATAAAGAAGATGGCTTTTCAGCTGAACTTGAAAGAGAAGATTTTCCTGAGGAAGCGCAACTTGAGTAACCTTTGCTGGATGGCTCTTGTGATTGGGACATTGTTCTTGCTTTAGAAAGAGTCACATCTGTGGGAGAGAAAACATGAGAACGTTAACAAAAGTTAAGACTAGGATACAGTAATGAGTCCAGAATGACCAAGAGCCTCCATCTTTCTTATTTAGAAGAACTTGGGGTAGATTTGGAGAAAATATAATTTGGTTGTAATAGAGTTTCAGTAGTTTTAGAATACTGTTACAGAATATCCTTTGATTGGTAAAAGGAAATAATTTATACTTTAAATTTCATTGCAAATACTTACCTGTAAAAGGGGGTCCAATTTCTGATTTCATTCACTTTAGGCCTTTTTCGTGCCACTTACCATAGAGTTGCTTTACCTCATTTTATGAGTATGCTTCCTGAAAATAAGCCTGTTAACAATTTGTATGTTTTCATTTGCGTCGTGGAGAGCCTGGTTATTTAACAGAATCTCTGGTTTGCTTGCTGCTTTTGTTTTTTTCCAGTGGCACGGCCGGGTCTCCTTCCCTCCGTGCCTTCCTCCCTCTCCCTTTCCTCCTTCCTGCCTTTCGGTAGACTCATCGAAATCTGACGTGTTAATGAAAGGAAATTTGGGAAATGCAAACATTAAATTATACCCACAGTGCGTGTTGAAACAATTTAACGGCTAATAATAAATACATTGGTGAATTTTCTTCTAATTTTTTTCTATAATTTTTCTCTCTAACTGTAATTCACCATCAGCTTAGATTGTTGCATAAGCATTTACATGGTATTAAATTTAACCTATAATATCTTACATTTATTAAATAAGCCCTTACTAGATGCCAATCATTGTTCTATGCTCTTTACAGTTCATGCTGTCAACAAACTTATAAAAGTATGTATTCGTATTTCTACAGTTTTAGAAATGAGGAAACTTAGGTCCAATGGGGTTAATTAGCATAATTAGCACAACTAATATGTGGTATTCCGGGCATTCCAAACCTGAGTTGACACCAGAGGATGTGCTCTTAGCCATTGTGTTGTACGACTTTTCCTGAATTTTGTTTTAATGGTTGCATAATAAAGAAATCCTATGATGGATCTTAGAGTTCTGTTAGAAAGGTGTCACTCTATCAAGAGAGAACTTTCCTGACCACCTAGGTAAAATGGCATTCCTCATCCCCATCTATTGAGACGTTGTACTATCCTAGCCCTACCTATATCTATATCTATATATCTATATATTTTTTAATAGTTCTGATCACTACCTGATATGGTAAATTTTGTTTCACTGTTTCTCTTACGGACAAAAGATCTTGGTCTGTTTCGTTCATTGCTGTATCCCCCAATTCCTAGAACCATGCATGGCATGTAATACATATTCAGTTAAACTTATTGAAGGATTTCAGGATCTATGCTTTCACGTTAGCTTTGCATAAATTCTCATTTTCATAATCAACTTTCATTGGGGCTGAAAGGCTGGAACGACCACGTGATCTGCATTTCCCTCTGTAAATCACAAGAATGCTAGGCTCCAAGTGCCCCAGGCTGGTGGGCAATGCAGAGCACCCCACACTTCTGCACAGCAGGGACGTTGCATGCCTACTAAGAGCCGGCTTCTTGTCCAGACTGGTTTATGCTAGTTGTGCTTGTTATTGTAATCACCTAATTTTATTAAATATTATGTAACTGATTGTGAGTGTGAAAAGGTACATATGTTTCTATAAAAACTAAGATGAATGCTTTGAAAAACTCAGTCAGATGGACCAAAATTGCTTCCACATAGGTATGTGCAACACATCTATAAAAGACTGGGAAAAAATAATGAAAATCTATACCTCATAAGCACTTATAAGAACTCTAAGTGTCTGTGAGTTCTAGCTCTATTTTATTTTTTATTTTTATTTTTATTTTTATTTTTTTTTGCGGTACGCGGGCCTCTCACTGTTGTGGCCTCTCCCATTGCGGAGCACAGGCTCCGGACGCGCTGGCTCAGCGGCCATGGCTCACGGGCCCAGCCGCTCTGCGGCATGTGGGATCTTCCCGGACCGGGGCGCGAACCCGCGTCCCCTGCATCGGCAGGCGGACCCTCAACCACTGCGCCACCAGGGAAGCCCTCCATTTTATTTTTTATTATTATTTTTTAAATGTATTTATGTTTTATTTTTGGCTGTGTTGGGTCTTTGTTGCTGCTCGCGGGCTTTCTCTAGTTGCAGCGAACGGGGGGCTACTCTTCATTGAGGTGGCTTCTCTTTGTTGCGGAGCATGGGCTCTAGGCACACGGGCTTCGGTAGTTGTGGCTCGCGGGCTCTAGGCACGCGGGCTTCAGTAGTTGTGGCTCGCGGGCTTAGCTCCTCCGCGGCATGTGGGATCTTCCCGGACCAGGGCTCGAACCTGTGTCCCCTGCATCGGCAGGCGGATTCTTAACCACTGCCCCACCAGGGAAGCCCCAGCTCTATTTTAAATAAACAAAAATTGGAAATAGTAGACAGTGCCTTAATGATAGGTCTGATTTATGTGAGAAAGACAGTATGAAACCCCAATGGAGACTGATACTCAAATATATTACGTTTAAAGTTAAAACGAAATGGTTTAACTAGTAGGTATCATTTTCTGTAATTGCTCTTGCTAACTGCCTTTTAAAATTAACCAGTTATGGGCTTCCCTGGTGGCGCCGTGGTTGAGAGTCCGCCTACCGATGCAGGGGACACGGGTTTGTGCCCCGGTCCGGGAAGATCCCACATGCCAAGGAGCGGCTGGGCCCGTGAGCCATGGCCGCTGAGCCTGAGCGTCCGGAGCCAGTGCTCTGCAACGGGAGAGGCCACAACAGTGAGAGGCCCGCGTACCACCAAAAAAAAAAAAAAAAAAAAAAAAAAAAATTAACCAGTTACTACTTCTGATTCTGTAGGAAAAAGAAGGCTTTTACTCTTTCGAATGAAGCTCAGCCTTCTTGGTGTGCCAGAGAAAATTCCTAGCTGGTTTTATGACTTCAGTAACTTCATAATAAATTCAGTAATAACGGTAATGCTTCATTTTTCTTCGGGGAGTAATTGCTTATGAGCTGAGGCAGGATTTCCTTTCTTCAATAGAACAGGAGCTTCAGCAGGACAGGGGCTTTGTCTGTTTTGTTCCTGGCTCTATCCATGGCTACAACAGTGCCTGGTGCATTAATTATTTATTGAATGGATAGATGAATGATTCTAGGCATTTTTTATAGTATTTTGCATTTTACAATGAAGCTACTATATTTTTGGCAAAAAGTACTTTTAAATTACATATTCAGTGTTTATCAAATTAAGTTAAAATATGCTGCTTTCTGTAACCTACACAAGTTTACGTTTCTCACTTCAGTGAAAGTAATTAAAGAATAGGAGCCTCAGTGCTCACGTTGCAGTGGTTAAGAATTGAGTAGGTGTTTGGGCTTCCCTGGTGGCGCAGTGGTTGAGAGTCCGCCTGCTAATGCAGGGGACACGGGTTCGTGCCCCGCTCCGGGAAGGTCCCACATGCCATGGAGCGGCTGGGCCCGTGAGCCATGGCCGCTGAGCCTGCGCGTCCGGAGCCTGTGCCGCGCAATGGGAGAGGCCACGACGGTGAGAGGCCCGCGTACCGCAAAAAAAAAAAAAAAAGAGTTGGTGTTTGGATTCACTTATGAGCTCTAAAACTTCCTAAGGATGTGGCCTCAGTCAGGTTACTGTACCTCAGCTTCCTCATCTGTAAATTGGTGATAATCATAGACTGTTATGGGAACTAAAGGTCTACCTATGTGTAAAGTACCTAGAGAATACCTGCCAAGAGGGTAAGCACTCGGTAAATGATAGCTGTTATGATTACACTCGGGCGTGACTCCTGACCTGTCATTTATTATCTGAGCAATTTGAGCAAATAACTTATGGAAACAGGTCAGAGAGGTTAGATAATCTGTAAGGAGTGAGGGTGTGCACACGCGTGCGTGCGTGTGTGTGTGAGAGAGGGTGTGTATGTGTACATGCACATATATAAAAAACATTAAAATGTAGGTTTTTAAACAAGAAAAGTGCTTAACGCTTAATAAGTACTCAGTAAGTGTTAGCAAAAACAACAACAACAACATATTATACTGTGGGAGAAGATTCTCATTTATTTATTTAAAAACTTTTTACAACTGGAATAATCAAGAATACTTTTTACGTAGGTATAGACTGTCTTGCCCTGGACATTTCTGTAAGTTTTTCTCATAAACTAGGAAGGTTTTTTTGAAATCTCAAAGAAGTTTAAAATGGGTTTCAGAATTAAGGAAGAGAACTGAGTTTTAATCTGGACAAGTTTCTGAAACTCTAACACAAGCACTACACTGTGGTTCTTAGTTTGATGACTTCTTTCCAGAATGCCAAGCCTTTGGTGAAAACTGGTTTTCCAAATATTAAATAGGGACTAAGTACACCCTACTTGAAGGGGCGAGAAGTGCTTACATTATGCAAGGAATGCAGTTCTTCCCCTGGTGTTTCCTCGTCTGAGGCCTTGTTAAAACCTAGTCCTGCTATTCCTGGCTGGATTAGCACCGGCCGACGTCGCTGCATGTAGAAGCAGCCCAGTGACTGGCTATGTTAAGGAACTTAGCCTGTGAGAATTCAGAAAGTGGAAACCATCTTATGCCCCTGATGTCAGATTAGACCTGCCCCCCGCCCCGCCCCCTGTTGGTAATGATAGTTTAGAACAGCTCTCTGCTACTGACATATCCTGCACCGAATTTTGCTAAGATAAGACTTTCAGAGAGGATTTTTCCTTCTTTAGGAGAGATGGAGATTATGGAAATGTTACAGCAAAATATTTGTGTAACCAGCGAAAATGAATTTAGCCATTTATTTGATTATTGCAGCATGTGTTAAAGAGTGGCTGCCGCCCATTTGCAGCCTAATGTGTTTATTACGGTCTTCCCAATGGCATCTTGAAGTGTCTTTTAGCTAAAAAATTCATGAGGATTATTGGCTTTCAGTCAGAAAATGGAATATGTCTTCGAGTTACTGTCTAATATACCACTTTAAGGCCATTGTACAAAAGTAAATCGGAGAGTGGGTCATATTGAAAAGGAAGGAATTTTTAGCTTAAACATTTGACTCTACGCAGTTATTACGGTCCCGAGGAGTGAGAAACAGCATAAGAGAAGGTAGGTGTTGAAGCCATTTTACTTGGAGAAGAGATGCAGTCGTAGTCTGTGGTATTTTCTGAAATCCTGTCTCCAACTGGAAACTGTTAGTGTTTTATTTTGGAAAAATCATCTCCTAATAATAGTATGTGTTTGACTTATTGAAGTTAATTTTAAAAATCACGTGTACAGTAAGTTGCTCAAAAGTAGTGAAGTTTAACTGAGGATTTGTTTCCGATAAGATGCCCTTTATTCTGGATTTGTATGAAGGGAATCTCCTAAAACTTTGCAAGTTAACTATTGTCACTGTATGAATTAATGTGCAGTTTTATGAGTCTCACTCTGTAAATACACACTGTAATGTGTGGGGTTACCTAAAATGTTATCGTATGAAAAGCAAGGAACAAAATAATATCACGTAAAGATGAAGTTAAAAGTGTTTCTATGATCCAGTAAAAAGTAACACTTTGGGGAAAATAATATATTGTTTTACTAACTAAAATTTATTTTTGAAATCTTGACTAGCCTCTTCTGTCACCGTATTAATGCATTAGTTGTCTTGCCAGTGGGAAGAAAAAGTTTGATTTTTCTGTGTGCTCTCATCCCTGCATTCAGTAAATCTTTGTACTTCTGCTTACGTTGTGTTTGTATGTGTGATGCTTTCTTTGTTTGCTTGTTTGGATGGATGAATCATTGATAACATCCTTTCATATAATCTGTATACTTACTGCATGGAAGATTTTTTTTAACTCTTGCCAAGAGTTGGGGTCTTGCCAAAATATCGTTTGCTTCGGGTGATTTTGTTTAGTTGACACTGTTGAGAAAGTGGTTTTTCCCCTCCCGTCTTCACTGCTGTATC
Organism: Platanista minor; assembly: GCA_004363435.1. Classification (NCBI taxonomy): domain Eukaryota; kingdom Metazoa; phylum Chordata; class Mammalia; order Artiodactyla; family Platanistidae; genus Platanista; species Platanista minor. Next base: position 13,929 of record RJWK010028892.1, on the reverse strand, counting down.
ATCTAACTGATGTCCAAGGATTGGCCCACTCCCTATTTTCTACCTTTCTCAGGCATCTACATCCTAAAAGCACAGTGTGTATATTCTAAAATTAGATACTGTTTTTTTAGACTTATCAGAGTCTGACCCAGAAATTCTGCTTCTGTAACATAAAGGGATCCTCCTGGAACACAGTATACTCTGAGGGAGAAATTGTTTCCGGTTTAGAATGAACAGATGTTTTTACTTGTGATAAAGAAATAACGCATGCGTCTAACTTTTGAGGTGGACTTCTGAGCGATGGAGGACCCTAAAAGACTATCCTTTCGTAATCAGTTTAATAGAATAGAAATGGAAAAGTGCTTAAGTGAAGATGTATGTACACTTTTACTATTACTTGAGTATTTCTTAGTCTTGCAAAGTTTGTGAAGAATCAGACCACAGAGTACACAACAGTGTCATCTGTCTCTTGTAAAGAGAGTTCTGGAAGAGGCTGGAAGGCCTTAGAAAGTATAGAAGCATTTCTGGTCTCATATCAAGAGCTGGATGATTTATCAGGCAGCTCCTCCTCACGTAGGTGTTGATAAGAAAAGTTGTTCCAACAGCTTTGTATGTCATTTCATCTCAAAGTGAGGAATTTCAGAGCAGGCCTAACTTTTTAAAAATATTTCTTGAAACTGGCAATAGAGGTCTGATGTTTGATCACTTATTATGCTTGGAGTTCAGCAACAGCATTATCCTTATTTCTTCTTTAACTGAATTTGCTCGGCATATAAAAAAATCTGACAGCTCTCCGGGCCTTGTTTGGAAGATGGCCAGTACTGATGAAAGATAAAATGCACCTTATCATTTACATAAATTCTGGGTGCTTAACTAGTTTTAATGGCAGGAGGCTGTATTGTGAGCAACAGCTTTGTTACCTTATAGGCTGCATCGGTGAATTTCATGCAGGAAGAGTGCATTTTTTAGCTTTAGTATTGAGGGTTAACATGTTGTCTTGCTTTCTGTCATTGTGCTAAGGACTTAACTGGCATTATTCACACACGTATGCGCCCAGAATATCGCTAATTTAAGAAAATCAAACATCAATTCTTGTACAAGGCTGTAAGTCTTTCCTCTAACTGTCTAGTTGGTACAAGTTGATATCAGAGGATGTAAGGGAGGATGTGCTTGTCACAGTGAAAGCAGGGCCATTGTTTGGTTCTAGATAACAAGAATGGACAAATTGGAACTTCTTTTCCAGTCTTGTCCTTTCACACACACGCCCCACTCCACCCAGCATCGGGTAGAAACTGGCTTGTTCTCCATGACTGTCATTTCCCATCAGATATGACCCAGGAGTTTACTTGTGTCATTTTCAGTTTTTGTGATTTACATTGAACTCTTCAGAATTCAGAGTGAAATGCTCCAGAACATTAAGCATTTCATGTGAATGTTGAAAAACATGCAGACCTTTTAAGAAGCTATTCGTTTAGACCTGCTCACAAAATAAAGTGTCTAAACCTTCAATGCTGCCCTTCTGTACTCTCCATCTCCTTCCTTTTCACTGGAAATTAATATTTAACTTTGATCTACAAAAATCCATTAAAACTCATCTGTCTATACAGTTTATTTTCTAAATTAATTTTTACTGGAGTAGAGTTGATTTACAATGGTGTGCTAGTTTCAGGTATACAGCAGAGTGAATCAGTTACACATATAGCTATGTTCACTCTTTTTGAGATTCTTTTCCCGTATAGGTCATTACAGAGTACTGAGTAGAGTTCCCTGTGCTATACAGCAGGTCCTTATTAGTTATTTATCTATTTTATATACAGTAGTGTGTATATGTCCATCCCAATCTCCCAGTCTATCCCTCCCCCCCCCCCAGTTTATTTTATCTTCGATGATTTTCCTATGTGTACATGCACCCTGGAAGCCATAGATCTGTCTATCTGTCTCTGGTTTTTATGTGTTACTTGGGTGGGAAAAACATTGACTCCCCTAGCGCGCGCGCGCGCGCACACGCACACACGCTTGGGCACGAAATACTAACACTTGCTGCCAGCCGAGCCTCCACAGGGCATTAAGAACCTCAGTCAGAGCAGTCTAGGTTAGAGCCCCTCGGTTCTTCTCTTTGAGTACCTCACTGATGAGGTTCCCGTCATTTGTTTGGTTCATCCACTGAGGAGCAGGGCTTAAATCCACACGTCTGCTGTAACATCCCATCTACTCCTGGCCCCGTGGCAGGCAGGAGGGAGGCGCCAGGAGCCGTGCACTGCCTGTCACCACCTTGCCCAGCCTCCTCCTCTCCCTGCTCCAGCACTAAATTCACTTTTTCCTTTTTTTCTCCGTCTGAGAGTCTGTCCTTTTTTTTCCTGGGAGATGAGCAGTGATTCAGGCAGGGCATCCCCAGCCTAATGGCTGCGGCTGGCAGAGGGCATCCGCCTTGTCCCCAACTTGGCCGGTGACTGCAGAGCACCCCCCGCCCTCAGTCTTTTTTCTTCCCTTTGGTGGTTTAAATGTTGGTTGGCAATGTGTCCTGGGCATCCATAGCCTAGGAAAGTTGCTCGGAAAAGAGGACGTATGGGGCAGACACAGAAGAATGTTTGAAAAGCTGAAATTTTTAGGTTTTGAGGAAGTGTGTTTAAGGTACCATCACATAAAAATAAAAGGGGAAAGTTGGCGTTTAAATAACTTAGTTATTTAAAATAAAATAAGAGGTACCATCACATTAAAATAAAAGGGGAAAGTTGGCGTTTAAAAAACTTAGCTATTTTTAGCGAAAAATAATGATTTTTAAAATTTATTTATTTATTCATTTTATTTTTGGCAGCGTTGGGTCTTCGTTGCTCCGCGCAGGCTTTCTCTAGTTGCGGCGAGCTGGAGCTACTCTTTGTTGCAGTGCGCGGGCTTCTCACTGCAGTGTCTTCTCTTGTTGAGGAGCGCGGGCTTCAGTAGCTGTGGCTCGTGGGCTCTAGAGCGCAGGCTCAGTAGTTGTGGCACATGGGCTTAGCTGCTCCGCGGCATGTGGGATCTTCCCGGACCAGGGCTCGAACCCGTGTCCCCTGCATTGGCAGGGGGATTCTTAACCACTGCGCCACCAGGGAAGCCCAATAATGAGTTTTAAAGCTACAAATGGAGTGGTTTGTGAACCAGACTTGGGTAGATACATGTAAAACATAAACAGTCTGCTCAAATGGTTTTAGTGTGCTTGGACCAGAACCCCGGGCACTCCTGCCTTCACGCCTCACTTCCATCCAGTCCCTTGTTGAAATGCATCAGCGCTGTCCCTTCATACAGAGTTACAATTATTAGATATATATTTTGGGAGAAGTAAAAGTAGATGATGCTGGGCTTCCCCGGTGGCGCAGTGGTTGAGAGTCCGCCTGCCGTTGCAGGGGACGTGGGTTCGTGCCCCGGTCTGGGAAGACCCCTCATGCCGCGGAGCGGCTGGGCCCTTGAGCCATGGCCGCTGAGCCTGCGCGTCCGGAGCCTGTGCTCCGCAACGGGAGAGGCCACAGCAGTGAGAGGCCCGCGTACCGCAAAAAAAAAAAAAAAAAAAAAAAGTAGATGATGCTGATGCTAATGTTAAACCCCAAACTGAGTATATACGACTTTAAGGAAAACAGTCACTTATTTTAGTTGTCTGTTGAGAAGCTTTCTGATAGTATTCCATACTATACTTTTTAATACTTTGGTGGGGGGGTGGTGTGGCCATTTTTATCAACAGACTTATCACATATACCTACTATATAGGGTATTTTGTTACAGATCGGGGGCTATATTTTGATGATAAACATTTACTTAAATTTTTTTGATTTATAGAAAGCTGCTTCCAGGGTGAAAATCCCCTAGGTTGTTTGTTGAGAACTCACTCAGATTGGATGAGTAAAGTGGTTTTTTTACATGCTCATGAGTGAAGCCGTGGGCATTGCAGTTCCAGGAGAAGTACTGAAAGTGAATGTTGGTAAGGTACCGTCGGAGAAGGGCTCTGGTGTTCGGGTTTTTGCTTCACCCTCTGTCCTTTTACACTTCCCGTAATGCCCTTGTAGCTCAGATGCCTGCCGCACAGCCCTGCTCAGGCCCTGTGCCCTCCCCACCAGCAAAGCGTTCCTTCTTGGATCTCACAGTACAGGGTACACCTGTTTTTCCTTATTGGAGTTTTTCCTACATAAATTTCTCTCTCTCACCTTGTTTTCTTCTAGAGAGAGACATCCCTTCTCACAGTCCTCACACGCTGAGCCTGACGCACAGTGGCAGGCAGGCAGTCTTTGAATGAACAAATGATATTTAGGTGAGGGGGAAGGAGTCGAGCATGGGGGCCAGGAGTCCAGATCTCGCTTCTCCCTTCTGACCCGTGACTCCATGATTAGAGGAAGAATGGCTGTTTTGATGAGGCCATAACTTTGCGGTTAAGAGTGTGTAAGCTTGTGTGTCAATCCCACTTCTGCCCTTTGCTGATCCACTCAGCAGCCTTGCGCTGTAGATGCTAATGATTATCCCCATTTTACAGAAGAGGTAATCGAGGCACAAGAGGTAACTTCTTCTTAAGGTCCCACAACAAACCAACTGGTGGACCTTGGATATGTGTCCTGGCTTCTTTGCTCTCTTGCTTCTCATAGTCTGTCTTTGCTGATTAAATTATATCTGTAAATTAATTGCTTGGTGTGGAGTAAATGCTAAATGCACAGTAACTAGATACAGATTATACTTATCAGCCCAAACTTGTGAGTACAGCACAGGACCTTGGGACTAGTTGCGTTGCTCCCAGCAGCAGGAAGCTCCTGGCACTACCTTTCAGAATTGTCCCCTCCTGATGTGACCTCTTGAATAGAATGTAATTGGCACCACCTCCCTCAACTGATACAGTGTCTCTTCATCCTCCTTACACGGGATTCCTCAAAACAAAAGTTTAACTCCTCTTCCCCCCTTGGATCAGAGTTGAGTCCAGAAAAAATGAGTGTAGTGAACCTGAGTGCCCAGGTCCCAGCCTGGGGAGCGGCCGGGCAGTTGGATGGCTATGTGACTGTGCTGCCACCATTGGAACTGGGTGGTGCTCTCTTAGCCCACCTTCCTCTTTGTCCTTGCTCTCGATGAACCTGTTACTCTCTGGCATCTTCCATGAGTTCTTGGCCTTCTACCGATAAGGCACGTCCCTCTGATTTTTCCAGTCTGGAAAGGATGAGAAGCCGCTGCAGGAAAAGGAGGAGGGCGAAGGTAGTTTTTGAAGCCTGGGGGACAGAAGACAGGGGGAAATGGCATAGAATGAGAACTCTAGGAGAGACTTGTACATGCTGACTTAAACTTTTGGGGCTGTTGTTTATCTTTTGCTGTGCAGTTATTAAGCACCTTGAGTAACACCGTCTTCCACTTCCTCAAAATCTTTTCTAGTCCCTTTGCTTAGTTCTTTTGGAACTTAAACCTCTGTCACGCTTGTTATTTGCATATTTACATGTTATTTTGATGGCGCTCCTGATGACCAGTGTGAACACACTGATTCTCTTATTACATGTCCTTTTATTTTCTTAGGGAAAGGAACTCAGAGAGCAGGGGCCAGTAACTGGCCTCCTCCATTAGGGTCAGTAATGTTTCTGATCCTTTGAGTGCAGCTAAAGACCTTGGGAGATTGCAGCTAGAATCAGCTGAGGGAGGGAGGGAGGGTCAGGGGTGGCAGGATGTGAGAGGAAGCCACTGCCCAGGGAGGGAGCTGCCAGGAGAGAGGGCCCTGAGGAGGGAGCAGTGAGCAGCTGCTGCAGGAGGAGACCCCAGGGGAGATGCCAGGGAAGCAGGAAGGTCCTCTGTTTGAGGGGCATTGCTCGCCAGGACAGGGGTGTCAGAGCGCCCTGGTCGGATTTGGAGACATTCAGCTTGGTGGCGAGGCACTGCCTCTTCCCGGGGCTGTTCTTCATGGGTGAGTGATTGCAGCACAGACTTGACATTGGCCAACCCCAAACAGAGTCTGGGAGGGGCGCCTTATGGCACCTGTAGCTCCCACATGGTGCAAGAGCGCTCCTGAAGCTGGAGGCTGGCGGCAGAGACGCAAGACTAGCAGGTCGCTTATAGCTCAGGGTGCTGCTGAAATACAACTCCCGTTCAAAGAGTGGGCCCGTTGGGGTAGGCTTGTTTGTTTTTTAATTGTTTACCTTTACATTTGCTTAACGTAAGCACAGTTACAAGAAAAAACTATGCGTGCCTTTTCATTGGGAATTATACAATATGCACATAAACCAAAACAATGTGTTAATTACTGTTGTCAAATTTCTGATTAAAGCCATAGCTTTTTTTAATCGTTGGTAAATTGATCGTCAGCTCCCTTGACTTGTTTTCTCCTTGTTTTCTGTTTCAGTTGCTGATATGTGTTCAAGATGAGTGGGATGGGAGAAAATACCTCTGACCCATCCAGGGCAGAGACAAGAAAGCGTAAGGAATGTCCTGACCAGCTGGGACCCAGGTTAGATTCTCACTGAGAACACAACCAGTACTGCCCATGAAAGCCACATGCGTGATGAGCCTTTGCTATTTTATCACGTTGATTTCACACCTGATTCGAATGCTCTTTGGTTTCTCTCCCTAACTGTCAAGCCTTTGGACAGTTATGTATTATTTAGCTTACATTTTAGATGTGCTAGTCGGTTACAGATTTTATTATTCTTTACAAGAGGAAAGCTACATACTTCTGGGTCCCCTGTGTATACTTAGACTCTTAAAACCAGTTTATTCTATATAATCCTGAATTTTTCACATTTTTACTCCTGTTTGCTTTTAGGATGTCATGATGACAAGACAACCCATAGTAAAAAAGTTCGCTGTTGTATTTATACTGGCTTTTATTCTTTCTTTCTTTTTTTTTTTTTTTTATATCTAAGAGCAAGAAATGAAATGTTGAATCCCCTTGCTTTTGAGTTGGTGATAAAGACGGTGGGTCTTCCGTGAATAAAACAAATAATTTTAAAACAAGTTGCATATCATATACTACGGGTGGAAGTGTGAGTTGTTATAACCTCCATGCAGGGTAATTTAGCAGTATCTGTTAAAATTATAAATGCACATCTCCTTTTGAACTAGCAGTTCCATTCCTAGGAATTTTCCGACAATATACTTGGACACATGCAAAATGATGTACGTATGAGGTTGCCCATTTCAGCGTTGATTATAAGCACAAAAGATTAGGAAAAACCTAAACAGCTGTGGTACATCCACACACAGTACAGCTCTGAAAAAGAATGAAGACACTCTTTATGGATTGATTTTAACAACATCAATCTCTCTTAAGAATATTGTTATGGAGAAAAAGCAAGGTTCAGAAAATCTTTATGGAGTCCTACCGTTTGTCTAGAAAAGCAGGAGAATAAGAATTCTATATATTGTTTTAGGATAATTAAGAAACATGAGAGGGCTTCCCTGGCGGCGCAGCGGTTGAGAGTCCGCCTGCCGATGCGGGGGGCGCGGGTTCGCGCCCCGGTCCGGGAAGATCCCACGTGCCGCGGAGCGGCTGGGCCCGTGAGCCGTGGCCGCTGAGCCTGCACGTCCGGAGCCTGCGCTCCGCAACGGGCAACGGGAGAGGCCGCAGCAGTGAGGGGCCCGCGTACCGCAAAACAAACAAACAAACAAACAAAAAACAGCAAGAGTTGTTACCCATTTGGGAGGATGAGGACTAGGCAAATAGGGAACAGGCGTAGAAGAGAGACTTCATTCTTTTGATGATTTAAATCGTGTAAATGCTCTGTAAAAGTCAGACAGCCGCTTCTGTTCCGTGGCCAGTAGAAAGATCAGGTGAGGAACCGTAGGCAAGAGGACTAGGGAAAGAAGGGGGAGGAGCAGAAAGCCATCCCATTTTCCCCGTCTGGTTGCCAAGCAAAAACAGGCCGATTAAATGGCCAGCGTCCGCACCGCAGCCCCCATCTCCTGTGTGCGGCCTCTAGGTTCCCTGGTCCTTCCTGGCCAGCCTCAGCCTTCTGTCTATCAAACCGCCTTCAGGGCCCGGCGGCCCTGGCTGAGGGCGCCAGCTGGTAAACGGAGCCTCTTCTCCCACCAGTGCTCTGCTGGTTCTCAGGATGGGCCCTGCACCTGCCTCCCCCGGGCCTTGGAGCACAGCCCCTCCTTCTCCCCCATGTGTCGTTTCGTTGGCATCTTTTGGGGGGCAGGGGTGATGGAGGGAGGTGAAGGGGGAAGAGAGGTTCAGAACGGGAACTTAGCTCTTCTGCGCATGGCAGCCACTGTCTCCCTTTCCCCGGAAACTAACAGGGCTGAAGCCAGAAGTGAAGATGAGACTTAGCAAAACCAATTCTGGTCGTCGCTGCTCCACCAGTCACTCACTAGGTGACCCTGGACAACTCAGGCAACCACCCTAAAGTGGAGAGATTGTGCTCTATCTTAGGTTTATTAGTACATGAGAATAAAGCTAATATTTAGAGGCAGACATATGAATGTCTACTACGGATTACAAGATGTTATAAATTGGCACTCATACAAATAATTATACATTAAGAATACAGAGAGCTGCTGCATTGAACAACTTGCTTTTCTTATGTATTGTACTGTTTGAATGTCATCCAGTGGACTCTACCGTACTTGAGAAAAAAATGGTAAGCTGTAATTACCAAAGGGAACTTTTGAGTTTGCTGTTTCCTCAAATTCAGATGAGGAGATCTTGCCAATTTTTATTTTTTCCCTCCCATTAACGTTTTCAAACTCAAGTCAAACTTGGACCGTTTGTTTACGTTTTGCATGTCATTCAGCTTGGACAGTTAACAAAGACCCTGGGCCAGTTTCGCTTTTGTTTCTAGCTGTACTGTGGTTTTTAACGTTATCTTGAAAGGCCGTTAGGTTTGAATATGAACATCCTGAAGGAGTCTATGAAATCATAGAGATGTATTTTCATCATTTTGCTGTGCTTTATCAAAAATCGTTGAAGTTTATTTATTCCTATTTTAACGAGGTTAACTTCCCTTCTTTTATTAATCTTAAATAAATTTTTATAAGCGTGAGCTCCCTTATGTTTCTGAAACTCTTCTTTATTCAACAATGAATTTGATACCTCTTTGTTACCAAGCGTTGCATTAAGCACAGTGGTGAGCACATCATCCTGTCCTTGTCATTGTGAAGCTTACAAGTCCAGTGGGAGACATGAAACACATTGAACAGATGATCACGCAAGAAAATATGTAATTACCAACCGGGGTAAGTTTGATTTCAAAAAAAAAAAAAAAAAACATGCAACATTTAGGGCAGATTCGAGGGGTTTTTTCCACCGAAGTATTCCATGTTCCTGTAAGTAACTTTTGTTTGCTCTCTTTATATTAGAACCTGGTTAACATGCTTATCTTTCTCATAATAGCCCCAAGAGGAGCACTGAGAAACGTAATCGTGAACAGGAAAATAAATATATTGAAGAACTCGCAGAGCTGATTTTTGCTAATTTTAACGATATAGACAACTTTAACTTCAAACCTGACAAATGTGCAATCTTAAAAGAAACTGTGAAGCAAATTCGTCAGATCAAAGAACAAGGTAAGAGGAGTGAATGAATATTTTGGAGAGTTTAGTTGGTTTCTCTTTCTCCATGTGTGAGAAATCCCTTCAGAGTCCCTTTAGTCCATTCCTTAGCTTTAAATTATTGATGAGAAGGTGATGTCACAGGGCAAGATGAATGTAGGTATCACTTGCAGTGGTTTTATAAATAGGTTTTATATAAAATTCAACAATTCCCTAAAGACGGAGGGGGCCGAGGTGAGGCAGGGTGATGTAACTTTTCATCCAGTGAAACTCAGTTAGGTGCCCACTGATTCTCCTCCGCGGCCTTAGAATTTTTACGGCTTACACAGCAAGTGGCTGTCATAATTTGCAAGTAAGGAGCCAGCGGAGGATGGAAACCAGAAGTAAGGGAGTGAAGCACCTCCTGTTTCAGCTCGTCAGCATATTGAAGTGTGAGCCTCAACTGGCCACGCCACTGAATTAGAGTTGCGTATCCTGAGTGGCAAGAGATGGATTGGAAAGGCTCAACCTCTATCTAGATAGAGTTCTTTTGTGAAGTTGAAACACAGAACATGACAGCTTTCTTCCTGGGGTTTTCTTTTCTTTCCTGAGATCATTTTCTGCGTCTCTTCTTTGATATTTTTGCCTACAGAAAAAGAATTTAAGAAAATAATGTTTTAAGAATCACGTTGGACTTCGTAGTGCCAAAAAAAAAAAATCGAACTTGTATTAGGCAAGTACGAACAGCGTCTTGGTGCCCAGTGCCAGTATATGCTCCTGAAGTCTTTATACACTGCTTTCCTTCAGGAGATAATGATCGCCTGTAATCTGTTTTTGAGTGCATCCTCTTAGAGTTCATGTCGGTTTTTTTCTCTGCCTTTTATATAACATTTAAAAGAGGCAGATTTTAGAAAAATAATGTCTTTGTCTGTGTAGCTATGTGAGCCCCAAACTTTGCAAGTATAGTTCTGTCTTCTAAGAACTGAAACATATACACATAGCATCTACCACGCAGTTTCTAACACCAGCCCGCTCTGAAAATTAGTTATTTCCTGGTTTCTCCATCAAAATTATATCATCGTCACATTCAGCTTTCATGGACTTTCTACTCAGTTGCATGCCTCAGTCGCCTTCATCTCTTTCCTATTCCTTTTGGTCCTTTTGAGACTCGCTAGTTATCGACAATTCAGTTTAATCTCAATTTGGTATCAGCAAATGGATAAAATCATATTCCTAAAATATTTAGGAGAAGTAACTGGTTCAGGGTTACAGTGCTTTGAAGCTGCTGCATTTCTAGGTGCTGGTAGCGTTGCAGTGGCGAAACCATTAAGCTTCTTGCGGCCCCTTTCTGCGGAGTTTGAACGATTCGAGTTTGTGAGCATCCCATGTTAGGTAGAACTTTCACACTTGAAAACAGTTATGTGTGTGTGTATTTTACTATCAAGATCTTGCACAGGGTTTTTCAGTTTTGCAAAACCTTGGTTACTCCCCCTTCAAACCATAAAACACGTTAAGATGTGTCATGCTGGGACTCTGCCGAACTTTCTCTGTGGGTGTAATCAGGGCCGCCATACCACGACCACCCAAGAAGCAGCGACAATAAAAACCCTGTCACGTCTCCCTCTTACAATATTGTTTCCATTAATTTGAAAAGTAACGTGTTTTGAAAAGGGAAGCAGAAGTTAAAACCCAAATGAAAGTACAAGTACACTTTTAACTTCTCGACCAATCTAATATTTTAAGAATATTGCTTGTTTAACAAATTGTTCTTTAGAGAGAACGGGGACCTTAGAATCAAATCTGGTGGAGGCTAGGTATGAATCCTGGCTCTGTCTCTTACAGACTTTTTGAACCTGGACAAATTATTTTCTCTCTCTGTGACTCAGTTTCCTCACATAGAATTTAGCAATCACAGCATCCAGGTTGCCCGGTTGTTGAAGAAATTAGGAGCTACGTAAATGCTCCCAGCAAGTACCCATCACAGGAAGCGCTTAGTACGTATTCAATAAATATCTTTCCCGCATTCGGTAGGAAGGCACCTTTTTTCTTCACCTGTGCTCAGATCTCCATACAGTGAGCTCTTCCTTCAGATGGAAAGCAGGGGAAAAAAAGGTGGGGAGAATGGTGATGAATATGCTCCCCTACAGGGTCATTTGAAGAAAGTCCCATTTTTTTCTGGGGCCAGAGGACTCCGCATCCACCGACAGCTCTGTGCGGCCACCTTGATTTCTCTCAAGGTGAGAGAAAACCTTGAACAGCCAGAAAACCTGGCAGCCAGCTAAGGTTCAAGAGCAACACATAGGTCGGATCGGAACCCTTCCTTCTCCCTCTGTGGGTGTCCACCCACCCAGCTGTCAGTCAGTGTAAATGGAATGCAACCATCATCTTTACAGCGTCATCCAAACTTAATTTGTATTGCAGTCGCAGGTATCAGGCTGAATAAAATCCTAACTGTCCTGAAGAGTTAAGCTGGATTGCATGAGGTGCAACTAAAGTAAAGGCTACACAGTCGGGAAGGCAGGCTCCTGTGAAAGGAACCTGCCAGCGTCCAGAGCTCAGGCAGCTCGGCCAGGCAGGATGGGCTCTCTCACTCGAGTCTGCTCGGTCATCAGGTGCTCCTCACGTTTCCGTAGGCTTGGGAACACAGGCAGAGAATGATGGAAATTTTTAAATGGCCTCAAGGATGGGGTTTTGGAGGGGGGTTACCAGCTATCTACATGATTAAACCTCCCTTGTCTGTAGCACTTTCTGAGACCTGTGTTTGGTAGACGCTAGCTCTCCAGGAGCATCCCACGGCCGTGCACCTTGCAGTAGCTGACCAAGTGCACACAGAGTCTGCACTTCAACCATGACACCAGCTTTTTGATATTGAAGTGGGGTGTTTCTTCCTACGTGGTATGATGCTGGTAAATGTGGAAAGCATCTGGCGTCTGTAACTTAAACAAAGAATAGTCATAAGTAGTGAATAAACTTTTTTCCTAACTGGGAAGACTAATATTGCTTCTATTTCACAGAAGAATAATAAGTAATATGAAAAACACAAACGATTTAATTATGGATTAGTGCGTCCAGTTTCACACTCCTTAGCTAGAAACTTAAATTTAAAAATTCCTATGGAAAATGCATGGCGATTGCTGTGCAAGATCTTAAAAAATAAAATTGAAGCATAAGGTGACTGAAACGTGAGGGGCGTTCTAATGATTAACACATTTCTACTGCCCTCTTTAAGGTAGTATCTCCTCTATTACCCCAACACGTTTTGTTCTCTTTTCTAAAATAACAATCTAAAATGAATTGTATTGTTTGGAAAACATTTGTCACTTCATTTAAAGCCTCTTTAGTGCAGCATATCTTTTCATAAGATTTTTTTTTTCTTTACATTATTGTATTTATTATCATTTATTTTTGGCTGCGCTGGATCTTTGTTGCTGCCGGCGGGCTTTCCCTAGTTGCAGCGAACGGGGGCTGCTCTTCGTTGTGATGCGCGGGCTTCTCGCCGCGGTGGCTCGCGGGCTCCAGAGCGCAGGCTCAGCAGCTGTGACGCACGGGGCTTTAGTTGTTCCGCGGCATGTGGGATCCTCCCGGACCAGGGCCCGAACCCGTGTCCCCTGCGATGGCAGGCGGGTTCCCCACCGCTGCGCCACCAGGGAAGCCCAGTGCAGCATGTTTGAGTATAGGATGTACTTATCAGTCAATGGAGAACTGGTTTCACCCTTTCGTTATTACTTTTCTGAACGCGGATAGCAATAAGAATGGTAAGGTATATTTCAAAAATTCACATTGGTGCAGGCTAGATTTGGTGGGGGAGGGGGGGGATTCCTTGTTGAATCAGTCAACCTAAAAGATCGTTCTGGGGCTTCCCTGGTGGCGCAGCGGTTGGGAGTCCGCCTGCCGATGCAGGGGACACGGGTTCGTGCCCCGGTCCGGGAAGATCCCACATGCCGCGGAGCGGCTGGGCCCCGGGAGCCACGGCCCCGGAGCCTGTGCTCCGCGACGGGAGAGGTCACAGCAGTGAGAGGCCCGCGTACCGCAAAAAAAAAAAAAAAAGATCCGTTTACATTTAAGGTGATTATTGATATGTATGTTCCTATTCCCATTTTCTTCATTGTTTTGGGTTTGTTATTGTCGGTCTTTTCCTTCTCTTGTGTTTCTTGCCTAGAGAAGTTCCTTCAGCATTTGTTGTAAAGCTGGTTTGGTGGTGCTGAACTCTCTCAGCTTTTGCTTGTCTGTAAAGGTTTTAATTTCTCCATCAAATCTGAATGAGCCCAAACGTAAAATAGATAGCTAGTGGGAAGCAGCCGCGCAAAGCACAGGGAGATCAGCTCAGTGCTCTGTGATCACCTGGATGGGTGGGATGGGGAGGGGTGGGAGGGAGGGAGACGCAAGAGGGAGGAGATATGGGAACATATGTATATGTATAATTGATTCACTTTGTTGTGAAGCGGAAACTAGCACCACTGTGAAGTGATTATACTCCAATAAAGATGTTAAAGA
>RJWK010028891.1:0-25552 GCA_004363435.1 Platanista minor | reverse complement strand
GGGTTCGTGCCCCGGTCCGGGAAGATCCCACATGCCGCGGAGCGGCTGGGCCCGTGAGCCATGGCCGCTGAGCCTGCGCGTCCGGAAGCTGTGCTCCGCAACCGCAAAAAAAAAAAAAAAAAAAAAAAGAATATGATAAAGCCGTGAAATCTACTAATATATTTTTCAATCAGGAGACTATGTTCAGGGCTTTTCTCTAAGCTGCTTTTTTTTTTTTTTTTTAAAAAAGAGGAACTCCCGACCCACAGAGCAGACAATTTGCTTTTTCTTCCAACTGACAAGCAGTATCATTCTGTATTAGCTACTAGAGAACTCTTCTTATTGAATGTGCTTTTATTCGGGGAGGGGGGGGGAAGCCTAGCAGGAATAAAATACAAGGTATTGAAGAAAATAAAAACAGCACAAGGATGCACCAAAGTAATTGAATCCACTCGTATGACCCAAATCTCCAGCAATCCTTCTAAAGTCCTTGCTGTTCCCTGGTGATGCCATGAGAGGGGCTGTTACTTCTGTCCTCACATATGGGAGGGGAGACCCTCTCAGGAGGAGTCCAGATCCTCTCAAGAGTTCCTGCCCTTAGCACTTAGGAGGCAGTATCTCCAGAAAGTTCTCTTTCCAGATGCTAAGCTTAACAGTGGGTCCAGCCCACCACAAACCAGAGGTGAAGAGGACTGGCACCTGTACAGGGAACTCTGTTTACTTACTTATGTCTGGTCTCCTGGGGCCAATTAAGGATGGCAAAAACTTTAGGAAAGAGAATCACCTTGAACCCAAGGAGCAGCCCGAATGCCCATGGCCAGTCCCAGACTGACCTCGGCTCTCAAGGACGGCCAGCGAGTCCTCCTCCTCGCGAAGCAGCCCGGGTTCAAGGGCACGACTGTTGCTCAGAAACAAAATGTTGTTACACTGGGCAAACTGAAGACACTCGACAAAAGTGCCTTCGGATGCTTAGTAGAACTGAGGTCATGCAAACACTGAGTCATCGGGAACAAAGTAGCCAATACATTAATAATTCTAAGGGGATGCAGCCAGGACCTCTGTACCAAGAACCCATCTGACGTGACCATTTGGGCTTGTGCAAACTGAGTCTCGTGATTTCATGTCTCAGTCAAAAGGATTTTTCTGCTGAAGAACACGGTACTCCAAACAAGAGTCTCTCCTTCCAAGTTCAAGGTTTAGACAGATCCTAAGAAATGTCAGGCAGGTATGGCACCTAGTTAAACCAATTCAAGATGATTGCCAGGCAGCAAGGACCATCCTATGGGTTCAATGCATCTAAGACCCTGCCATGGGCACAGGGGCACTTGAGTGGGCCCCGGAGACAGACGCCCGGTGCAGGAGACAGCCCAGGATGGGGTGGGGAGCACTGGAGGGCTTGGGGGAGGACTAAGCCAGGCCCACAAACACCTCAAGGTAGGCAGAGATGAGCCTGCAAAGTCTGCTCTAACAAAGTACCTTCTGAAGAGGATGAGATGAGTGACATGAGTTGAAAACAGGCTGACATCCTGAAGATTTTCATGCGTAAAGTTAAAAAGTTAAGCCCACTTCCTGCTCCATCACCCCATACTACCTTCACCTAATAGAAACACCGAGAAAAGCCTTTTAGAAAATGCTTCCATTTAGAGAAAAGAGGGGAGGTGAGAGAAAGGAGGAAAAACAAAAAAAGGAGCACGTGGGCACTCATTACAATCCACTACTGGTAAAGAAGAGAAAGTTAAGTGCACGACAACAAGCAACGGTCCCAGAAGAACGAATCCCATCAGTTTGTGTCCCAAGCTGTCCGCCGGCAGAGTCTGTGGAGCAAGTATGTCCAGAACCCTGTAAATTCCCCCAACTTGGTCGTCAAGACCTGTGGTCTCTCCTCATTCACTATCCAAACCCGAAGAGGAAAACAAATGATTTGTCTCCTAACTTGGCTTCTTTTTCCTGAATGTGAACGAGGTCAGGTTTCCAATGTCCTCGAATAGGCAGCGTTAGGAGCGGTAGAAGCTTTAAGCTCTGGAGATGTGGGTTCCGGATCCGAATCCATCACCAGCCCCCGCTGTGGGTCTGCAAGCACCTCTCCAACCTCATACAGTTCCGCTGTATGAGTCCTAATTACGTCTGGCTAGGTTTTACTCTTAACATCATTAGTGTAAGCAGAAACTCGCTGCTACGTCTTTTTGCGGCTGTGTTAGTTTCCCGTGGCTGCTGTAAAAAGGTGACACAAACTGGGTGCCTTAAAAATAACAGAAATTTATTCTCTTGTAGTTCTGGCTTGAAGTCCAAAATCCAGGCATCAGCAGCGTTGGTTCTTTCTGGAAGTTCTGAAAGAAAATGTGGTCCATGCCTCTCTCCTAACTCCTGGTGTTGCCGGCAATCCTTGAGTTTCTTGACTTGTAGACACATCACTCCAACCTCTGCCTCTGTCTTCACACGGCGTCCTTCCCTGTGTGTGTATCTCTCCTCTTCTTATACGGACACCAGTTATAGGGGATTAAGGCCCACCCTAATCCTGTCTGTCCTGGTCTTAACTTGATTCCATCTGCAAAGACCCTATTTCCAAATAAGGTCACACTCACAGGTACCGAGGGTTATGGACTCAACACGTCTTTTGGGGGGACACAATTCAACGCATAATGCTTGCTTGGACGGGCAAATGAATGGCACCATGAGAAATCCAAAAACGACACCGTGTGAATAAGCTGCCATTTCTGAATAGATGATCTGAAAACCTTCATGGCCGTCTCCGAATGGCCCTCAATCAGCCACGGCCAGGTGACAGCCATAAGCAGGGCTCCTCACCAGACCCCATACCTCAGCACCGGGGCAAACAGATGGCTCAGACTGTGTACACCAAACACTGCATGGGGCAAAAAAAAAAAACAAAAGACCAACTGGGAGCACATTTCAGAAAACTCAACCGCTGCTAAGAAAATAACCATCTGGCCATAAATTACGCCTGCACAGACAGCAGGCTTGTCCAGAGGGAGGCAGGACAGACGCAGTGATGGCGACAGAGGGGCAAAAGTGAAGTGAGAGCCCAGAGGTGTGGCTTGTCCAGAGCAGGAAGTTGGGGAGGAAAGATGGGGATGAGCACAAGTGCCCGTCACCACCCGCGACATCGCTGGGAGTTTATGAAATGCATTTTTTTTTTTTTTTTTGCGGTACGCGGGCCTCTCACTGCTGTGGCCTCTCCCGTCGCGGAGCACAGGCTCCGGATGCGCAGGCTCAGCGGCCATGGCTCACGGGCCCAGCCGCTCCGTGGCATGTGGGATCTTCCCGGACCGGGTCACGAACCCGTGTCTCCGGCATCGGCAGGCGGACTCTCAACCACTGCGCCACCAGGGAAGCCCTGAAATGCTTTTGGATAAAGGAGACATAATCATCAAGAGAAATGCACAGAAAGAAAGAAACCAACAGGCCACATAGACACGCTTGGACTAAGAGGTCTGGCCAGGCACACAGATGTGCCAAGAGTGCGCACACAGCCACGCACACACCTAGAACCCCATTTCCACAGGAATAGAATACTGGGAGCTGCTGTTCTCTATTCTGGGCTCCCAGGAAGCACTGGGGGAAGGTTTAGAAGCGCTGGGTCCTAACAGCCGACTGTGAGATACTGGCAGGAATGAGAGACCCAGGGGGCAACTCAAGCACAGCTAGTGAGTCCCCATCCACGCAGCTTCATACAGTTTTTTGGGTTTTTTTGTTTTTTTCTTTTCCTTTTTGGCCACACCACGCAGCATGTGGGATCTTAGTTCCCCGACCACAGACTGAAACTGTGCCCCCTGCAGTGGAAGTGCGGAGTCCTAACCACTGGACCGCCAGGGAAGTCCCAATACAGTTTTGATTTAGGCACGAGAAAGGGCTTGCAGATTACACACATCCCAGTCCTGCCGTTCCCACATGGGAAGTCTTCCACAGAGCTAGCACCGTGAGGGCAGGGCTTCTTCCCAACACTTCCTCAAGCCCTTTGGAAATCACACATTTATGCACAGCACGGCTATGTAAGCTGCCACATCTGGCTCCTGTGCTTTGGGCCCAAGTGTTCTTTCTAGGCACACCGAGTTGACACTGGTGATTTGACACGGATCAGAACCTGTGACTGAGGGCCATCCTGTATATCTAACAAAAGCATGGACGAGGGAGGATAAACAGTCCCCCAGGGCAAGTAGTTTGGGAACCATGGATCTAGGCCAACTCGGCTTACAGATGAATTACGGAACACTGAATAAACACAGTGGGACCACAAGAGAAGGATTATTGAATTGAATGGAGAAATCTCAGGTTCAGAGAGACGCAGGCACTTGCCTAGGTCACAGAGCTGGTCAGTGACCCAGTTAGCTCCAGAACCCAGAGACGCTAAACATCTACCTCAGTGCTCTGTGCACCATCCAAGCTTTCTATTGTTAACCCTCTCTGTGCAACCCCTGTTCATCAACACATATAAAAGCCAAGCTGCAGTCACCCCTCCTTGCTCTCCCACGGCACCTTGTATGGAGGTCACACACCAAGTTGGGCATGAATTTCTTTATATGCTCATCTCCCCCACAAGACTGGGGGGAGATCCTTGTTTTTCCTGATGCCTAGCGCAAAGCTTGTTTGTAAGCACGAAATGCACACGTGCTGAATGAATGAATGAGTTATCAGAAAGTTTCAGGCACCAGACAGGAGTGGTAATGTATTAATATTATTTCAGAGAAACAACTCCCTCAATATAAACTGGTCTCTGAGGAAGCAGGAAAAACTTTTCCAATACGTTAAAGAACCAGAGATAATGATTGTAGAGTTAATCAAGACAAATACTTAAGTTAAAAAACCCTCCAACTATCCTCTGATTCCATTTGTCACTGCTTCTAGGCATTCTGCATTCTCTACGCATAACATATGTATCAACAAACAGGTTCTATGCTCACCAGGAAAGATCTGGGTGGATTTCATCGATGGCTATAATACTAATGAGCAGGTAACTCAAAATAGTGCCTGTAAGACTTATTCAAAGACTAAAATTCAAGGACATTCTGAGTAATTTATGAAACAAAAATGTGATGGGCTTGAGCATATTTTCAAAGGTCACAAACAGTAATGACTTTTTTTATAAAAAAAAATTTACTACATTCAGTAACTCAAAATAAGACACATGAAGGAAAATAAATCCCATGTAAATGGCACAAGTTCGTGTCCATTTCCAATTAATCAGAGTCCTGGGGAAGGAGTGAAGCAAGGAGATGGCGCAGAGGAAGGAGCAGCAGACCTGGACTCTGCGCCCAGATACACGAGTTTCTAGTGAGTCACTTGCACTGTTTGGACCTCTGATTCTTCTGCAAGCCCCCATCATCTTCTAGAATCCCAGTAAAGAGATCTCTATCAAAGAATTTAGGGAACAGTATGAGCAAAGAAAATCTGCTGTGCTTTAACAAAAGTGACAGACTCTTGGGTGACATCCACAATTCAGCGATTTCCCAGGGCAGGAGTCAATTCTCCCGTATCGCCTGAACCCCCTCTTTAGCTACCAACTGTAAAACACTCCTTGGTCAGCACATTTGGTGCTAAGATTCTTTCCCTTTTGTTAATTCTTGACAAAAGGGTGGCGGCTCTTGGCCACTGAAGGCAGACAGAGGCCGTTATCTGGGCAAGCCCACAGTCTTACAGTGGACTGAAAAAAAAAATTGGAAGCAGTGTTCTTCCTAATTAAAGAAAGCTACTCATACAGGGTATACAAACCTTATTGACAGTAAATATTCGAGTGTTCAAAAAACCTAAACCTCAGTTTATCTTAAAACACTTGAACTGGTAGCTTATGGCTTGTCCATTCTCTTATAAGGTATTTCAAGAATACCTACCATGAACTATGGAAAACAGTATGGAGGCTCCTTAAAAAACTAAAAATAGAGCTACCAGCGATCTCACTTCTGGGCATATACCCAGAAAAGATGAAAACTCTAATTTGAAAAGATATATGCACCCCAATGTTCATATCAGCACTATTTATAATAGCCAAGACATGGAAGCAACCTAAGTGTCCATTAACAGATGAGTGGATAAAGAAGATGTGCTATATAATATATATTATATGTGCATATATATACAATATATATAAAAGCCATAAAAAAGAGTGAAATATTGCCATTTGCAGCAGCATGGATGGACCTAGAGAATAACCATACTAAGTGAAGTAAGCCAGACAGGGAAAGACAAATATTTTGAGATCACTTATATGTGGAACCTAAAAAAAATACAAATGAACTTATTTACAAAACAGAAACAGACTCACAGACATAGAAAACAAACTTATGGTTACCAAAGGGGAAAGGACGGTGGGGAGGGATAAACCAGGAGTTTGGGATTAGCAAATACACACTATTATATATAAAACAGATAAACAACAAGGTCCTACTGTATAGCACAGGAAACTATATTCAATATCTTGTAATAACCAATAATGGAAAATAATCTGAAATATATATATAATCAACTATATTTCAATTTAAAAGAAAAGAGAGGAACTAGACAAAATATTTTGAAACGAAAAAAAAAAAAAAGATTACCCACCATATACCAGGAACCCCCTGATTCCAGGGGGTGCAAAAGTAGATTCCATGTGGTCCCTGCCCTCAGCCTCAGTGTGGGGAGAGGAGTGAAGTGAGAACACCACAGGGACAGATACTAAGGGGATAATTACACTGCAAAATAAGTGCTGAAAAATAACGGGCAAAGTGGGGAACAAAAACTAAAATGGGCAGGGATGGCTTGGAGAAGGTTTGGAGGGGTGCAGGTCAGCTGGGTCTTCCAAGGTGAGAAGGCAGCGTCCAGAAGAGAAAAGAGGAGGAACAATCCAGGCAGAGGGAACAGCGTACGCAAGTCAAAGTCTCAAAGTCGGCATTAAAGCACAAGGCCTTTTGCAGGAACAGAGCCCAGAGATTCAGCAGGACTGGAGTATCAGAATAATGACAGGAGAAGAGGATGAAACGGGAAGAAAGCTTCCTTTAAATGATGAGGGGGGAAAAAAGGAAGAGGAAGGAGCATAGATTAAAAAGAGATTGAAGAGATTTGAAGAGATACAGGCATCCCCTGCTTTTCGGAAGTTTGCTTTACACCACTTCCCTTTTACAAAAGACCTATTTTAGTACTTGTTTCACTAACAGAAAGAAATCTGAAGCTCTTCACTTTTACGAGAAAAGTCAAAAAGCGAAAATAGCATTCAGTTTTTTGCAGCAAATAACCCAGTAGCAAGGGGCGGGGGGGCCCCCACCAAGCTCCTTCCTCAGGAACCACACTCAGCATCTCAGCATCAAACCGTCACAGCTCTGAACTGTGTCTGTGAGTGTCTGTGCTTTACCCCGATTTATTTTGTGCATCCGTTAGCAAGATGTGTCCTACGAAAGGTTTCATAGGAATGCTCTATTTTCAGACAGTGGGGGGAAACCCTGTACGTCAACCAAATGTCACATGTGGACCTTCTTTGGATTCTAATTTGAAAAAACCACTGCTAATTTTTTTTTTTTTTAAACAGGCAATCAGATAAATTCTAAAACGGACTGGATTTTAGACATAGTAAAGAATCATGGTTAATTTGGTTTAGGAGTGATAATGGTTTCGTGGTGCGGAGGTGTGTTTGTGTGTGTTTGAGAGTTCTTATGTATTAGAGATACATTCTGAAATATCTGTAGATACAACGATACACTGCCTGGGATTTGCTTTAAATAATGGGGGGGGAGGGGTGGGCCGGTGGCGTGAGAAGGGTCAGGGGGAGGTCGGATGAAACAAGATAGGTCACATGTTAATGACACATATGGTTTGTGGACTCCCATGACGGTTACATGGTACACTGAAGTCCATTATACTACAGTATTAACATCTGCCAGAATACAAAGTATAAGGAAGGCAGACTTTATAAGCCCAGTTGAAGAGTTTGATCTTGGTCCTCTAAGCGCTGCTTCTGAAAATTTCAGTGTAAAAAAGAATCATTTGGGTAGTGTGCTTAAATGCAGATGCCCAGACAGCACCACCAGAAATTCTCTGGAAGTCTAGGCTAAGGCTCAGAAATCTGCATTTCTAATAAACACTCTAGATCATTCTAGGTTGGTGGTCAGAGCCACACTCTGAGATCAACCACTCCAGGTAACAGGAGCCACTATAGGGCTGTGAATTAAATAAGCCCTCTGGCAGTCCTGTTTAGACGGACTTGAGGGGACACAGTAAAGTGAAAGGGAGGTGGAGACGGGATTAGGAGGCTCCTGCACCAGCCAGCAAACAATGAAGATCAGCAGCAGTAGGGTTAGAGAGGAAGGGATGGCCAGAGAGACATGAAGGAGGCAGAATCAAGAGACATTTGTAACTGACTGGGTATGGAGTTGAAAAAGAGGGAAGCATCAGGGATGACCCCAAAGTGTCCGCAAGGACCCCGTCTTATACCTCTGTGTCCCCCACAGTATCTAGCACAATGCCCTCCACATTCCAAGAGAGCTCAAGGTAGTTGAATGAACAAAGGAATGAAAGAAATCACCTATTTGACCCTGTTTCCCACAGAACTAAAGAGTTAATATTACTGTGTTTACCTACAATGCCAAAGGGGAAAAGATGTTACCGCCTGAAGCCAGAAGAGGGAAAGATCCACCCCGACACCAAAAAATGATTAAATCCACAGGGCAGTGCCGAGTGGGTGGGTCGCTCATTTCATTCCTCTATAAACTCTAGGAATTCCAGAATGGTCAGGTCATTCATAGGAAGTGGTGGCACCAACAAATAAAAGCAATGATCAGTGAAAACAGAATTCATTAAATAAAAATAAGAGCAAAACACTTAAAATGAAAAATAAGTTGCAGAGTGTTTGTTGTTTATAAATCTGGCCCAAGTTAGTTAAATCTATTGAAAATCAGTCAGAGCTGGCCATGGTCTTCTTCTCCATAAATTTCTGGGCAGCAGGAAGTTCTGCAGCAGAGGACAGGGTTGTTGCCAAAACCTTGAAGATATAAGCAAGAATCACTTGCCTACAGCTTTGCATCTTTGTATATGCCCTGGGTTTGCTCAGAAATGTCTAAGGGCTCTCCCCTGCCTCAGGAGCAAAGTCTAGACTCCTTGGCGTGGCACTCAAGACCCCCAAAGTCCAGCTGAACTGACCTTTCCAAATCTATTTCCCTCTCTATCCCACAGGAGCCCTCTGCTTCAGGCAAAAGCAAAAGTCCCAGATCTTGGTTCAACACCTGGTTGGGTCACTTCACTGGCAAGTCAATGAATTTCTTTGAGCCTCAGTTTCCCCACTTATAAATAGAACATAGTACCTACTTTTACAGTTGTTGGAAAGCTACAAGATCTTGGATGCAAATGCCTCGTACAATTACAAACAGCCCCCAACAAGACCTGTGAAAATGTCAGTTCCCAGTTTCAGATCCAGTCTTCCCCAAATGCATTCCCACCCCCGTGTCCAACCCAACCCTAATGACTCCAGTGACCTCCTATCTCCCTGTTACCAGCCCCAGTCCTGGCCACCCAGCTAATGAAATTCCGTCTCCTCTCTGGGATTTCTCCCATGGCTCTGCTAACCCTCAGAGATCATTTTCTCCTTTGGATTCCCAAACCATGTATAACTGGCCATTGGACCGTCAATCCCTTGGCAATTAGCAAACGATACTTTCCTGGTTTCTTTTTAACTTTGCCCAGTCTACTCCACCAGAGTTTCATAATCTCTTTGTATCTCCAGTCCCTGGCATGAAGTAATTACATTTTTTCCCCCCATTTTGAACATCTCAATGTGATGACAGGGGCTGGTACACAATGGTTATTATTATTAGCAAGAACCATTACCCAATCTCTTGTTCTTGAAAATCAGGACAACTTGTGTTGGATAGATGACATTTACTCCTGTCTGGAACAGGGGGCTAGAGTTCATCATTTTTGGTAATCCATCAACCCTGTGATTACAGGCAATTTGAGGGCAGCTGGCAGGAAAAAGTAGCCACCAAAGAAAAACTTTGCTAGTTTGAGAACCACCAGCCCCAAATCTACGGAAATGAAATGCAAGAAAGATGAAGTCATCACAGAGACCATTAATTAAGGGAGGCTCAAGACAGTCCCCGAATTCTCTGGTGTGAAAATCTCCGTTATCTGTTGAAGAGATGCTAAGGGGACACAAAGGGAAGCAGAAATCACAAAATACTTGAGTTATTTATTATTTTTCTTTGCATTATTAAAATGTTTCCAAAGACCAAAGCCTTTCCAGAAAAGTTTTTGTTGCAGGCATGTTTCAAGCCCAAGCCCAGTCCCCACCCCAGATGAAGCGATGGTCCCAGCAGCTGCCTTGATCCAGGGTACCCGGCCCATGTTGTGACCAGGGCTGAACATCTGATTCAGGGAGGACAAGTCTGTGACTCTGAAACGATGACAAGGACACTGCACAGAGATGACGGGCACTGGGGCCATCACATCGCAAGGGTTGGCGTCAACACGCCAACTCATCAAGCCAGTGGTGTGAGGAAGCGGAAATCAAGAGCCACACGGGGGGAAAGCCAGGCTACTAAGAGGAGACTGGAACAGATCCCCAGAGAAAGGAGGGATGAGCGTCCGTGTGGCCACAGAGGGACAGAGGGAGCAGTTCCAACCGCCATGGACCCCATATGTGCTTTACCGCTTGTCACCACTGGTCCATGGGACTATTATGTCCTTGGGAAGACTACTCTTCTACTTAAGGCAACTTGAGTGACTTTGTTTGCCTTGCAACCAAATGCACCCTGACGAGGACATTCTCCTTAAATGAAACTAAATAAATTCCACCAGGAGATCCCTCTTAGAATCCATTTCAATGGACAGCAACTACTTTTGCCTGATTTACTACCTGGGTAAGCCCTTCCTTCTGGAAGCGGGAGGGGCAGCGATCTCTTTTAAAGCAGGACTGATTTTACACTAGCAGGGCCAGCGTGTGCAGCCCTACAATACAGCGCCCTACACGACACATCGAAACTAGTTTGGTCAGCTTATCCACTCCCGGAAAGCAGGGGAGCCACCACATCAGCAACTCCGTTGCTAAGGCAACTGCTTACTTACCATATCAAATGCAAACTCGTTGCTATGGAGACACATATACAAGAAAAATTCCTCTCTCCAGCCAGAGACCAGATGGCAGGGAACTCGCCAAAGCCATGGGTTAGGGGGCTCTACTAAATGGGATGTTTAGTGGAGTGCATTTTTCTCGTCATATCAGAGATGCCACTGGTCCTGAACACATTTAGAAGTTATACCCTCGTTACAAGGAGCAAAAATTGTTCTCTTCTGCCTACAAAACTACAGGCAGTAACTACCGTAACTACAAATAAGTTATTTTTGAAATAATTCGGAGTTTCTCCCTCTAAATATAAACCGCTTTTGTTTTTATTCGCCATGCTGAATATATCCCAAAATGAATTTTCTAGTCAAACACTAATGGAAATATAATTTCCTACAGAACTAACATAGAGGTTTGATTTCAGCTCCTCTCTGATGGAGAGGTAATCCAGAAATCTTTAGTTTCCACCAAATAAACGCTAAAGCATCCCAGATTTATACCTCTACTCCGACTTCTCTAGTGAGCTTGAAACTCACATATCAAACTTCCAACTTGATAGCCCCACCTAGATGTTCAAAAGTCATCTCAAATTTAACTTGGTCAAAATAGTATTTTTTGCTCTAACCCCCATCTCACTTCCCAACCCACGTTTGCACATAACACCTTCATCTGCAAATCCCAATCCTGGTCTAAGCCAGCATCATTTCCAACATCTCTAACCTGTACCACAGGAACAAGCCCCAAACAGATGTTCCCCCTCCAGTCCCTTTAAACACCTCATTCTCCCCTCACTGACATACTTCCTACAGGCCTTCGTTCTGTTCCTTGTACATTTCAAGCCACTGCCACCTCAGGGCCTTTGCACGTGCTGTTCTCTCTGTCCCAAGTTTTTGCTTGGCTGCATCCCTCTTGCCATGCAAGGCATGACCCACTCAGCTCCTCCAGGAAGCCTGCCTCTCTCCTCGCCACCCCTCTCTGGTACATTATCCCGTTTTACTGCCTTCATTGCATGTATCATCATCTGATACAGTACCTACGTGTCCATGTATGGATCTGTTTAACACGTGTCTCCCTGTCACCCTCCCTGTCCCCACCCCATGGATGGTCCAGGAGAAATGTGAGGGACCATCACAGGTCACCACTGTATCCCCAGCACCCAGCACAGTGCCTGGCCCTCCACAAACACAGGTGGCACAGATGAACCACTGCTGAAAATACTTCTACTTCTTTTTGTAAGTGAGGAGTCTATTTTTTACTTTGCAAAGTAAGGCTTCCGTAGGGTCTCAGAACTGTGGCTGCGAATGCAGGTTCTCACTTTACATGACTGCATCTAGGGAAGATTCTAGAAGGAACTCGGCATTCCGTGAAGTATTCCGGGAGTACTTAGCGTGACTCTGCACCCCAGCTCTGTGCCACACTGCCTGTCCTCTGGTGCCAGAAGACGGGATTTTTTTCTCCTTCCACGACAGCCACGATTGGAGTCAGTGCTCACCTGACTTGGCCTTTTCTTCTAAAAACAAAGTACGTATGTACAAGGGTTCTGCTAGCTGACTGTTTTCTATCTAATGACATCAGTTAAATCATTTATGGGTCCTGTCCCTCACGGATGACAGTCACCGCTTTCTATGAGGCCCTTCACAGAGCTCCAATAAGTGGAAGGCAACACTGACCTTGACCTCACTGGGCCCAGAGGGGACCCCGCACAAACCCTGTGGGGACAAAAGGAAGAGAAGAAAGGGTAATTGGAGAGCCTGTTCCCCTGAGAAGCAGCACAGTCCCTCTGCCAGTATTTACTGGTCTCCTGCTGAGTTCACAAGCAAAGGTACTCAAACAGCACGCGTGCACACACACACACAGACACATACACACACACGTAAATCAAAGACTTCATTCTCTTCTTGGAACTGTCAGTAACCTCGCACAGCAAACCATCAAGTTATTATTAAAAGAACTACTTTACGTTCCTCCCTATCTTCAACCATATATTTCCCTTGCTTTTCTTCTTATCACACCTGCCACAGACTACATCTTCACCTCTATCAAGCTATTGCTTCTGAAGATATTAAATGCAATTTGACCAGAATATCTGGAAGCAAAACGCTGATTAACTGGAATATTTGAAAAACGGGTCATCATCTCTGCTTTAAGTTACAAGAGCAATTTAAATTTCCCCCCTTAGCATCCTAGCTCCCCACCAATTCTTCATACTCATTTACATAACCTCCCGACCACCACTTCTCTCTTTCCTTTTCTCTGATACTGTTCCAACACATCCCTTGGGTCCAGCAACATGCATCTCCTAGACCGCCTAGACTTCTGTGACAGAAAATCTCATGCTTGCTTAGTAAGAGAACCAGCATTTTATTGGGGATTGCAATGGGCTCAGCTAAAAGACTACATTCCCCAGCCTTCTTTGCTGCCAAGAGGGGTCATGTGGCCAGGTGCTAGCCAATATGATGAAAGCA
Source organism: Platanista minor (assembly GCA_004363435.1). Taxonomy (NCBI): domain Eukaryota; kingdom Metazoa; phylum Chordata; class Mammalia; order Artiodactyla; family Platanistidae; genus Platanista; species Platanista minor. The sequence continues at coordinate 12,067 of RJWK010028891.1, read as the reverse complement.
GAGTGCAGGGGGTGGGGGTGGGGGGTGTTTCTGGAAAAGCTCCTTAAAATTGGTAACTCAACGGAACCCCTTTTTGTCCTTCCCTGCATACCCCTTTCTGCTTCCTAAAATGAGAACAAGCTAGCAGATGCCATCTTGGACCATAAGAAGACTTTGAGAATGGAAACCAGCAGTGTACTAAGAACAGTAGAGCAGAAAGATAAACGGAATGTTGATCTCTGTCCAATTCCTCAAGACTTACTTTATGTGACAAAGCAATGCACTTCTAGCTTAATTCACTGTTATTTGGAGTTTCTATTTATAATAGAAACAGTCAAACCTCAGCCTAACTACTCTATTCTTGGAGGTTTCATGTTCATTCATGTTTTGTTAACAATTTATTCAAGTGCCCCCCTGCCCTGCCCCCCCCCAACCCGTCCATTACTGTCTTTTATCTCAGCTCCAAGTGCCCCTCGTTGGGGAGGGGAAGCCTCCTTGCCTGACCTCAGTGGCACCAATCACTTACTGATCTGGCACAGTTCTCATACCTGTGACGGTTTACTCTTCTTTATTTACATTTTTATAATGTCTCCTATTTCACTGGAATGTAAACTCCTAAAAGGCAAGAACCAAATCTCGTCTTTAATTTTAACCTTTGATATCACCAAATAATTCTATTGAATAAAGTAACTAATAAGCAGAAGGTGCTCGAAGCCCCTGAAATTATAGGCAATGAGATACTGATGTTCTACTAACAGGGAGGCGTTGCACAGGAGCGGCGGGATGGAATTCCTGCTGTCTGAAAACTTTAAGCCAGTGTTGAAGCAAATGTAGCCAAGATAAATTCTTACAGGGCTGGTTGGATGCATTCATTGAGAGAAGCAGCAAAAAAGTTAAAAGCGACAACGGTGGAGAACAAGAATTAAACGCTTTAAACACGAATCCCAAATCTGCAAACAAAAGACCAGCCTAATAAACACAGTATCATCGAAACGAACATTACGTTAGTTTTTAAATATATCATCATCTGTTTCAAGTGCAAAAATGTCCACTGGGAAGGAGATAGAATTTTCTAAAAAATCTACAATCTGCCATCATATTGCTAAAGCTTAAGAGCATTAAGATGGCCAAGGGCTCCATGAGAGGATACTGATTAATCCCAACAACCCATCACTATTTGTGAAAGAAGCGAAACACATGACTTTCAAATAGGAGATAGGTGTGCCAACTTCTTATATTATTTAGCACAGAGAATTATCCTGCAGCTAAAGTGATTTCAAAGGGAAATCCTAGAGCCTCTTCAGCTCAACAGGGGAGGTTCTGAGAATAATTTCTTGCTGGTTGCGTATCCAGCCAGTACATCAATGAAGAAGCATCTCATAGACCTACCTAGGGACTACCAAGCCCTACCTTGCAAAATGATACTGGACAGATATACATTAATGGGGCCCTGTGATCCCAAAGAACCAAGCGTTCCACAACACGTGTATAGACCCTCATCAAGGTCAACAGCAGGGGAGTCACTGTGGGGACTAGAAAAGCAGGGTATCCTTGAAATGGAAGGGCCAGAAAAGCAATGATGTGAGAAACCAGAAACAGGTAAGTAAAAGCGGGAGAGAGTGCTGAAAGAAGGGCTTCTGCTGGTGAATTCCGTTAGCTAGAAGGAATTTCTGCAGGTGGGGCTCACTGGACCACGAAGTCTTTCTAGGCCGTGGCCACATACATTCAATCTTGCACCCTTTTAGCACTTCATATAGTTAAGTATAGTACGTACTGAGCACAACAGGTGCTTTAAAAAGTTTGTCGAATGAATGAATGAGCAATGAACAGCTGGAAGAGCAAGACAACAGAAATGTCCCCCCAGCCAAAGCATCTATGCCTGGAAGAACCAAGAAAGAGCAGTGTCTGGAAGGAACAAATGGGTAAGATCGGCGGGGCAGCGTGGCCGAAGGCAGTACATAGATTTTTTGGGCCTCACTGAGGATGCTGGTATGAAGTGCTTCCTATTCCAGGGCCTGTGACATGGGGGTATGTTTACTTCAGGGCCCCCAGAGACGGCCTGAAAGGTTGGTAACGTCTCAACCTTCCAAGGCTACACAGCCTATAGCACAGACAATAGAAAGCAGCCTGCCAGGCAGTGGGCACTGGTGAGAAAGAGGCTGTGTTCCTCCTGCTGTCCAGGGCAGTGCCAGCGCAGGGACAAACAGGATCGTCACTTGCCCCAGAGGCCACGGAAGAATCTTATACACTTCATCTCATTTTTGCATGTCCTACCATCCAACATTACCCTGATTTTTAGTAATTTACTCATCAGGACAGAACTGTACAGTTTTTCAAAGAGCATCATTTATCCCCACCCCCAAAAAATAATAACAGTCGTAGTTAAGGGCTTTCTTCTTCCTAAAATGACCATCACAGGTATGGTGGCTATTTCACGGGAAAGGGAAATGCTCTTGATTCTGTGGTTGCACCCCGAGAGAAGGGAATGAGAGCAACTGTGATATGGGGGTGTTGCCATATAAGAGGTGCTACATTTTCAAAACTGCCTTTGAAAAAGAATCTCATCCACCAGGATGGAAAAGCGAACATCAAGGGGGCTGGGAATTGGAGGGAGAACTTGTATAAACAGTGTCTATGCATGGAGAAGGGGCTTTGAACTTGGGCCAGACCTCAGTGGAGGGGACCTGGGAAGCAGGGGCCCTGGGAAGTGGCTGGAAACAGGGAGCTGGAGGGCCATGATAGGCTTCGTGCAAACGCCAACACCCTTCCAGTTGCTTGACAAGGACAGAGCTTGGCCCCATGCTGACAGCACAAAAATATTCTCTATATTTACCTTTCTCTATCCTGTACCCGCAGAGTAAATTCTGAGTTTATCTGGGTTATTTTAATTCCCCTGTAACTCATGATCATAGGCTACTTTGAGGAAGCACATAGAGATCATCTACAGCAGCGTCTACACTGAGAGAGTGTGCTCAGGCACCAGACTTAATTTCAGCACATGCCCTTTAGATTTGCAGGGAATTCAGGTGAATTCCTATTGTGCTACTTACTAGCTGCGTGACCTCCAGCAAGTTGCTTAACCACTCTGAGCTTAACTCATCTATTTTAAGAACGAAACTAGGGCCTACCTCATAGGGTTGTAGTGAGAAAGAAAGGATATATTGGGAAAGCACAAAGAAAGTGTTCCATATTAAGTCCACTACTGTTATTATAAAACACCAGTGGTTCTGCACCTTTCCAGGGTCAGAGGTCCCATTAAGAACCTAAAAACTGATCAAACAAAATCTTGAGATCCTCTAGGAAAATGCGTAGTCACGTGACATGTTATCAATAATTTCAGGCTGTTTGCAAAGCCTCTCACGTTCACAGACCCCAAATTAAGAAGCTTCAAGTAACAATAAACTCTTGCTTCTATAGCTGAGAAAACTGAGGCCCAAGACAACCATGTATCTCCAGCATCAAAACTAGAACCAGGTACCTTGGCTTCCAATCCAGGCCTCTTTCAACCAAGACAAGCTGCTTATATTTACAAGCTAAAACTGTACTTAAAGCACTCAGCCCTGGATATAATAAACATATTTCTGTACACTGTTTCCTTTATAAACCCTGTTATAACAACAATGTGTTTTGTTAAAGTGTCAAGAGGGGAAGTAAAGAGAAAGCAACACACACCCCTGAGCCATTATAATCCAGTTTATAAAAAAATAAAAAGTACACTTTACTTCCAATTTACAAATACTCAGAGAGGTTAGTACATGCTAATCTTATGGTTCCAACTAAGAACTGTATTTAGGAAATAACAAAACTTAATCCCAGACTTTGGACCTCAATCTTGATTGATGTGGGCAAAGGGCATCCATAGATGAAACCGAAGATGAAAGGCTTACGGGGACTTCGCAGAGGAGGGAGCAGCCGACTCTACATGAACCCACAACACAAGCGCAGCATCCCCAGGAGTGGGTCAACCAGCCTTCCTGATGTGAGGGGCACGAGACTCGTCTATAAAGTATTCCTGAGGGAAAACAGGCCGGAATGTGATCTAGCCTTACTTCCATTTCACAGAATATATGTACAAGGGGACAGAGGAACAAGCTTAATGAAACCCCAATGAAGCAGACATATTACGTGGAGGGGTCTATTTGACAAGGAAGGGGCAGGGGTCTGCCGTGGATGGAAACAGAATGAAGAAACAAAGCCAAATGCAATGTGTAAACAATGTTTGGACCCTTATTCAAACAAACATTTTGTAAACCATCCAGGATATCTGAACACAGATCTGGCTTTAGGTGATACCAAAGAACTGTTCACTTTATCAGAGGTAACACTGGCACTGTGGTTACGGAAACCGTTCTTACGCACACTAAAATATGTTGGGATAAAATGACGTGAGGGCTAGGGTTTGCTTCAAAATACTTAAGCAACAGCAAAAAAAAAAAAAAAAAAAAAAATGAACGAAGTAAGAGAGGCAAGCCCTTGTTAACTACTAAATCTGATCTGGTGTGGGCAGTGATGGTGGTTATACAGAGTCACTGTACAACTGTATGCAGCCACTACCGTACAGTGACTGATTCTCTCTACCAAAAACAAAACAAACAAACAAAAAAACCTCTATCTTTCAAAGTCCTGTTAGAGATAAAACAGGAACAAAAAAAAAAAAAAAAAAACCTCTATTCTCACCTAACTTACCCATTCATGAGAATATGTCCTTGATGAAATCTCAGCACTGGAAAGAACCCAAAAGGGTTCAAGGATTCCCAAACCTGGCTGTAAATCAGAAATACCTATGAAGCTTATCAGAATTTCAGTTTTCCCCAGCCCACCTCAAACCCACTGAACCAGAGTCTCCAGGAAGGGGCCGAGAAGTGGCGGTTGTGTGTAAGTGCCGCAGGTGATTGATTCTGGTGCCACCCAGGGTGCTCCCTCTCCAGCACCCCAGCCAAGCAGCTGTGCAGCAGGGGACTGTCCCAAGTCCCCAGGGACAAGGATCACACCACATTCTGCATTCTCATGCTTATGCCAAGTGTAAAACCGTGTCCCACACTTTTAAAAAGAAAACAAAAAGCGGAATGGCTAACTCTGCAAACACAGCTCGCAAGGCTTCCATCCTCCCCTCCCCCTGGCATCTTTCTCACCAACATTTGGGCACATTTAGTCACTGTGTTGCAGCAGAACCTCAGTACGGGAGCTACAGCCAAGTAAAATCCTCTGGGAAAACATGAGCTTACCTGAGAGCCTGAGGAGCTTCCCCTGGGCAGAGTGTGAGGGAAATGCCTTTGCCTTACTCAGCTGGCCACCGGAGAAAACCACAAATGAAGGGGTCGAGACCAGTGCCTGAGGGTACCCGGGAGTCTGCCCCTCTCAGGGCAGCCAGCAGCTGGCCCCAGGGTTATGCGAGGAAAGAGGAGTAAAATGGGGAGTTCACACACCTTGCTTTGTTCTCACAGCATCACAAACCCCGGGAACAAACTCCCAGCCACAAAAGTGGCTGGCATCTGATCAGAAGCACGTTAATACAGGTCGGTACACCCAGGAAGCCAGAACTCAACATTTCACAAGATAAACAAACTCAAGCCCTTAAAACCATTCCCTTTCTACAGGCGCTATCTGCAGAATGACTACCATCACCCCAGGAAAACACGACTCCCAGAGCGGGGCAGGGGGGTGCAAGGGGGTGATGGCACTCCTGCCAGGGTGCCATCCAACGCCCTCTTGTCACTCCCCAGGCAGATGAATAATACTCCCGAGTCTCTCTGCATACTTTGGAGCTGGTCTTGTTTAACATTTCAGAGAGTGCATTTGCTAAATTACTATTATGTGTCCCGGCGTGATGACAAACACGCCGACCCAGGCATGTGGTAACTTGCAGAATCATTTCACACCAACTTAAAGCCCTGATCATTGCTTCATCAGGGACGTGCTGCTCTGGCAGACCTGACAGCCCTTTCTTCTCTACCGTCTAACCCTGGGATTGCTTCCCAAGATTTTCCCTTTCTTGAGGACCCACCTATATGGAAGTTTTTAAGACCACAGACTTGGTTCTTTACAGGGGAGCGGCGAATTTTCTCTAAGTTCAAGGAATGATCTTAAAACACCCAGCAGAGGGCTTCCCTGGTGGTGCCGGGAAGATCCCACATGGCGTGGAGCAGCTGGGCCCGTGAGCCATGGCCGCTGAGCCTGCGCGTCCGGAGCCTGTGCTCCGCAACGGGAGAGGCCACAACAGTGAGAGGCCCGCGTACCGCGAAAAAAAAAAAAAAAAACACTCAGCAGAGCCAAGTCCGGAGGTCGGTCTTCGGATGCCCATTCTGGGATGCGGAGGGGAGGAGAGCAAGTGATGGACACCTGGGGACAACAGCAGTGCCCCGCGATTGTTACAGTTACATAAAAATAAGTACGTAACTGGGAAGGCAGGGCCCAGAGCACTCAGGAATGTTCCCACTTGCACGCTGGATCCAGGCACCACCTGCACCCATGATCAGCGGCAAAGCTCCACAGTCTCCACAGCTTTCCTCTTCCTGGGCAACACCCCCCTCAAACCCTGTGTGCCCACGCTCCATCTTAACATAAACTCTGGGTGAACAGCATCTGCAGACAAACGTGTCCAGTGGCAGCAAGGAAAAATAGGGCTTCACCACTGCCACAGTCGTAGTCTTCCAGGCCAAGGACAAGCAGAATCTTCTCAGGCTCAAGATTCAACTGGAAGCACATACCTGTTCCTGGAAAGAAAGAAATGAAAGGCCCCAACCCTGCACAGCTGCTGAGCCCACTCCAGAGTGGTCCTGACCCCGAACCTGAACTTTAAAAAGGATGGAAAGCAGACTGCCAGCTCCACACCACAGCACCACTAACACGGAAACCAACACCGTGAGAATAGGGCAACACGAAAACTTTGTGGAGAGTACGTTTTCTGGCAAGTTTTTTTAACTGTGGCTACGTTACTTTTCAGAACCCCAAGCTAGGTCACAATTTTGATTTCCAGCCCTAACAGTCAATCGTATTTCTACCGTACCTATTGTGTTCCTTACAAGAAAAATAAAGCAAAATATTAAAACTGTCGTCCTTTAGCGAACCACGAAGCTCGAGCTTTAAAGTCAAAATTCCACCTTCTGAAAGTCAGTCTTGAATGGGAACCTTACCCTCAGCCCACCTTCCAAACTCAGAGGGAGTTTCAAAGTTGCCAAACACTTTGTAGACACCCGATTTCAAGAGAGTCACCTGGGCAATTCGTGTCTTTGGTCTTGAAGTATATAAGAGGACGCTCAAATCACCCCCCGCAATGTCCACCACTGTCCATTTATTCCAGAATCCTGGACCAGCTGCCTTTCTCCAAGTTAATATTCAGAACGAAAATAGATGCCATTTTTTTCTAGCCCTCGGCGGCAACCTTCCTCAAATATACACACACACAGACACACACACACATATATATATGTATGTACACACACACACCTCATGGATCATGGCTGCCATCAGAGTACAGACCTTTGTTTGGTCTCCAAAACCAAAGGCGGACCCACCCACCGACTCTGAAGGACAATGATACTCAGAACCAATCAAGTCTGTAAACCACTGTTTTGTAACCACGTTCCCCACTGGGAAACCCTCAATCTGGCTTTAGAAACACCAAACACAGGAAAAGGAAGTTCTTGACAATTATCTAAATGAGTGAAATGAGATAGAATTACCCGTTTATAACTGCTACTTCCGTGTGGTGAATTTACATTCCTGAACATTTTTTATTAATGGAGAAACATGTTTAATTTCAAAAAGAAAAACCTGAATTCCAGACCCAGAGGCTTACCTGACTCCTCTCTTTGTCCACTTTCTTAAAACACTTATTCAAGGACAAATTATGTCTCACTGAGTTTTTCCACCCAGTAGGTGCATTTGCAAAATACGGAAAATGTTCCAAGATCCAGTTGTAGATATCCTTTACCGGCAGGCGCTTGGTTGGAGAGTCCTCGATGGCCATAAATATGAGGCAGCTGAAGGAGTAGGGGGGCTTGCAGTTGGGGTTCTGCCTGGCATCGTAGGGCATGTCGGAGTGGGCAGGGGATGGGGGCGTGTCATCGTCCAGGTCCTGGACGGGGCTGACGCTCCGCAGGACAGAGTCCCCGAAGCTCTTCAGCAGGTTCTTGCTCTCGTGCAGCCAGTTCAGGTTGGTCAGCTCTTCATCTTCCATGGCCCCCTCTTCTAATCGGATGTCAGGCAGAGAAAAGTCGAGGTCATCGTCCTCCTGAAGGGCCTTGGAGAAACCGCTGCCCCGGTAACACTGACTCAGCCCACTGGAGACACTAATTCCTGAGCTTTCTGGCTTCTTACTGGGAGGCATGACTGGACCCATTTACGTGAAGGCTCCTGGGAAACACATGACAGAGAGAAGACGAGGCGGTGAAACCCAAAACAGAGAGGCAGCCATGCCCTCCCTAATGATTATGCGCCCCCTCCCACCTCTGTGGACCCCCTACCACTTAGGAACATCCCCTCACAGCTCCCACACTGAGTGACATTAACCCACATTCCACCACACAGAGATGCCCGATTAACAGTAGTAAATTCGGTCTACCACGCACATAGCACAATGACCTGTTACCCCTTAGGTACAAGACAGGAAATGTTCACAGCACCTTTAATGTGCACATGCCAAGAAAAGAATGGGAGGGGGAGGGGTGGATTGGGAGTTTGGGATTAGCGGATGCAAACTATGATATACAGAATGGATAAGCCTACTGTATAGCACAGGAAACTGTATTCAATATCCTATGATAAACCGCAATGGAAAAGAATACAAAAAAGAATATATATACGTATAAAATCACTTAGCTGTACACCAGAAACTAACACAACATTGTAAATCAACTATAATTAAAAAAAAAAAAAGAATGGGAACTCCCACAATACCTTCTTCCTGATCTATGAAGACTCCCACTGTGACCCTGGAAAAATCAGTTATTTCCTGCTGCCTCAGTTTACCTATTATACATGAATACGTACAAATTCTTTCGAGCTACACAATAAACACCACAAAATAAGTGCAACCACAGCCCATGTCACTTTGGGTGACAGGTCTCTCTGTTTATCTTCCCCCCTCCCCCAAAAAAAGGACATACCTGTAAGTTTAAGGCCAGTTGGTTAAGATTAAGTTCAGCTCCTTCCATACAAAGACCACTGCAACTGCCTAGGAATCAAAACTATGGCTATGATGAGCATCAATTTGGTAGTGCTTTATTTGATTTTTTTTTTTCTCCTTCTTTCTCCACAAGTCATGACCTAAAACTGCAACTTTAACAACATTTGGCAAGTCTAAAGAGCGATGCCAAGGAATTCTGTGGATTCAAACTGGAGGAGGAAGTACATTTAATTTCTTTGGGACACTACAACCTGAACAAAAAAAGTGAGCAACGTCAGACACCACACAAATACATGGGAATGTGAAGATAAGCCATTAACTGAAGTTAAAATCAGTGAAAAAATTCAGGAGAGCAACCAGGAGCTTCAAGACAGGAAGGCAAATCCAACAAAAACTGCTACAGAATTCTACTCTACCCCTCCCCCATTGTTATCAATGACCTAGAACAGGGAGTAAAATATCTGATGAGGAAAGACAATGGGGGAGGTGACAAGTTCACAAAAAGAATGACCCCGACAGATACAAGGCACATTCAACCCTTGAGCACTCAATGTGAGATGCAAAGAACAGTAAGATAATGAAAGAGGTCTCCCACTCTCCGTCTACAGTGCTCAGACAATGCGCTTGGTGTCTGTTTTATCCTCCACCCCACCCCTAAGAAGATCAAGCAGTCTATCTAGAAGAAAGAATGAACACATCAGGAGCAAAGACATGATCATTCTAAGGCTCAAAATGCCCACTGATAACATGCCTAAAATAACTGCCACTTCAGCTAGGGAAGCTCTAGAATGAGATTCTAGAAAGCATAATGTGGGGCACTAAACAGCTAGTCCCCGGTGCCTGAGAATGGTAGCAGCCCCCCTCCCCAGAAGCGGACAAACAGAACCTACAGACCGAAGGCCTGAGGGGGAGCTCTCTGGAGCTGCTAAGGAGAGAAAACATCCCCAGAGACCAAAGTCCCATGGAAGCAGGGCAGTTCAGATACCTACCTCGGGTTCAAACACACGGAAAATTTTTTCTTCAAAAAAGGAGGCTAACCTGAGTAGTACAGGACACATTTTAAAGAATAATCTAGTATCTTAAATTTGGGGGTAAGAAGACAGAGACCAGCCTGATTCTTTTACCTTCTTTACGAACAAATCAAAATTAGGCTTGTCTCTCTCCAAGTTTCCACGTACCCCTATCAAAAAACCTAATTTTCTGATAACCAGGAATATCCACATGGTCGAGTACAAAAGAGAACAACGACCCAGCCACTGAAGTCAACTTTCGCTCCAGAGGAAAGTTTTATGTCTCCTGAGCTTCCAAACAGGAAAATTATATCATGGCTGACAGTAAAGTAATTTAATTGCACTGTTGCTATGCCAACATGCTGCTCTCTTTCTTTTTAATTTGCTTATTTGTCAGTAGCTTCCCAAAGGAACCAACACGCTATTCTCCACGTTTTCTTTTGTTTTAAACAAACATTGCCAGCAATATGGTTTTATTAGAAAAACAGCACTGTCAAGAAAAGAGGGTTACCGGGGCCCAGCACCCTTGGATCATTTGTCTGCTTTGTGTTTCTGTGCCCCCCATGTTCTCCAACTGTTAACTGCATCCCTATAAATCCCGCATTTTACAGCAACGGTATCAAGAGCTGCTGATCACTACAGTTCCAATTTAAAAAACAGTTCCCAGAAACCACAGCTGAGGAGTTTTCCATTATTATACTCTAACTACATAATTCACCAATTTTTTTTTTCTCCTATTTTAGAGGGGGGAAAAAATAAAGAATCCGGATCATGTGAGTCTGCAGTTAAGCAAACATTTTTAATCTGCTGCCAATAAGGTTGCTCCACCGGATCCGCAAATAGTTATTCACTAGTGACCTCCTTAACAATTTTTCGGTTTGCTATTGGTTACGCTCCCCACACGCACACCCTCTTCTTGTTTTTTTATGACTTGCTGTGTTTTCTTATCTTTTTTAACGGAGAAAACGCAGCAGGAAAGCTAGTTTCTTGCCCCTACCAGAGGGCTCCAAATAACTGACAAAGACATTACTGGCCCAGCTCTGAACAGATGCTCAATGTGAACTTTAAAAAGTTGAGAAATCCTCTCCAAGCCGAGCAGGGCAGTTGCGAGTTTCGGGGGGGCGGGGGGAACCCCCCCCCCTCTGCGCGCGCGCACGCACGCACGCGCTCCACTCCCATCTACTGTACTTGTCAAAAACATTTCAAGGGGACCTGCGGGAGCGGCGATTGGCTGCGTCCCGCGTCAATCAGCGGCGTTGCCAGGCAACGGGGAAACTGCTCTTCTACCCGTATACAGGGCAATTGGGAGCTCGCATACCTTCACTGCCGGTCAGATGTCATAAACCTTTTATTGGCCGCACCGCGGCGAGCCTTAAAAACACATCAATAAAAGCCCGCCGTCCCCCAACTTCTCCAGGACCCAAGGAGGGTTTCAAAGAGGGCCGGGGTGAGGAGGAGTCAAGCCTCGAGAGTCTCCGGAGACTCTCTCTGCCGGTGCCAAGGCTGCACAGTTTGGGGAGGAGGGGGGGGGGGAAATCTTTGTTAGGAGGCTGTCTGTCGTCTTGGGGTCTCCCCTTGATCGGCACCCCCTGCCCCGGCCCGGAACGGCGGGGATCCAGTCCTTCGCGGACAATACTAACTCTGTTCCTTTAGGGCGGCTTTTCGGAAATCGAGGCACAGGGAAACAGCCCGCACGTCGGGGCAGGAAACTCTTCGGACTGGGCAACTTCCCCGCTCGGGGGCTCCCGTCTCCCCGCCCGGCCAGGCCCCTCAATTCCGGGCCCTCTCACCCAGGAACTGCGGAGTCCACGGTCTGCCGAGAGCGGCGAGGTCGCCTCCTGGACGGCCTCGAAAGACTGCCCCCGCCCCGAGTCACCCAAATCCCATTCGGGCGCTGGCGGGAGCGGGGAGCAAACTCACCTGGCCGGAGCGGGTCGTGGAGACGCGGGGG
>RJWK010028890.1:0-25567 GCA_004363435.1 Platanista minor | reverse complement strand
TCTCACTTCATCCTAGCTTACCCTTCCCACTCCCGTGTCCTCAAGTCCATTCTCTATCTGCATCTTTATTCCTGTCCTGCCTCTGGGTTCTTCAGAACCATTTTTTTTTTTTTTTTTAGATTCCATATATATGTGTTAGCATACGGTGTTTGTTTTTCTCTTTCTGACTTACTTCACTCTGTGTGACAGACTCTAGGTCCATCCACCTCACTACAAATAACTCAATTTCGTTACTTTTTATGGCTGAGTAATATTCCATTGTATATATGTACCACACCTTCTTTATCCATTCATCTGTCGATGGACACTTAGGTTGCTTCCATGTCCTGGCTATTGTAAATAGAGCTGCAATGAACACTGTGGTACAGGACTCTTTGAATTATGGTTTTCTCAGAGTATACGCCCAGCAGTGGGATGGCTGGGTCGTGTGGTAGTTCTATTTTTAGTTTCTTAAGGCACCTCCGTACTGTTCTCCATACTGGCTGTATCGATTTACATTCCCACCAACAGTGCAAGAGTGTTCCCTTTTCTCCACACCCTCTCCAGCATTTATTGTTTGTAGGTTTTTCGATGATGGCCATTCTGGCTGGTGTGAGGTGATACCCTCATTGTAGTTTTGATTTGCATTTCTCTAATGATTAGTGATGTTGAGCATCCTTTCATGCCTTTGTTGGCAATCTGTATATCTTCTTTGGAGAAATGTCTGTCTAGGTGTTCTGCCCATTTTTGGATTGGGTTGGTTGTTTTTTCTGATATTGAGCTGCATGAGCTGCTTGTAAATTTTGGAGATTAATCCTTTGTCAGTTGCTTCATTTGCAAATATTTTCTCCCATTCTGAGGGTTGTCTTTTCGTCTTGTTTATGGTTTCCTTTGCTGTGCAAAAGCTTTTAAGTTTCCTTAGGCCCCATTTGTTTATGTTTGTTTTTCTTTCCTTTTCTCTAGGAGGTGGGTCAAAAAGGATCTTGCTGTGATTTATGTCATAGAGTGTTCTGCCTGTGTTTTCCTCTAAGAGTTTGAGAGTGTCTGGCCTTACATTTAGGTCTTTAATCCATTTTGAGCTTATTTTTGTGTATGATGTTAGGGAGTGTTCTAATTTCATTCTTTTACATGTAGCTGTCCAGTTTTCCCAGCACCGCTTATTGAAGCGGCTGTCTTTTCTCCACTGTATATTCTTGCCTCCTTTATCAAAAATAACCATATGTGCGTGGGTTTATCTCTAGGCTTTCTATCCTGTTCCATTGATCTATGTTTCTGTTTTTGTGCCAGTACGATACTGTCTTGATTATTGTAGCTTTGTAGTATAGTCTGAAGTCCGGGAGCCTGATTCCTCCAGCTCCGTTGTTCTTTCTCAAGATTGCTTTGGCTATTTGGGGTTTTTTGTGTTTCCATACAAATTGTGAAATTTTTTGTTCTAGTTCTGTGAAAAATGCCATTGGTAGTTTGATAAGGGATTGCGTTGAATCTGTAGATTGCTTTGGGTAGTAGAGTCATTTTCACAATGTTGATTCTTCCAATCCAAGAACATGGTATATCTCTCCATCTATTTGTATCATCTTTAATTTCTTTCATCAGTGTCTTATAGTTTTCTGCGTACAGGTCTTTTGTCCCCTTAGGTAGGTTCATTTCTAGGTATTTTATTCTTTTTGTTGCAGTGGTAAATGAGAGTGTTTCCTTAATTTCTTTTCCAGATTTTTCTTTGTTAGTGTTTAGGAATGCAAGAGATTTCTGTGCATTAATTTTCTATCCTGCTACTTTTACCAAATTCATTGATTAGCTCTAGTAGTTTTCTGGTAGCATCTTTAGGATTCTCTGTGTATAGTATCATGTCATCTGCAAACAGTGACAGCTTTACTCTTTCTTTTCCGATTTGCATTCCTTTTATTTCTTTTTCTCCTTTGATTGCTGAAGACACTATATTTTAAATACAGGTCCTCGAAAACATTTTACTCAGAAACCATCTGTTTTCCAGGTTAAGTTGCAAGGGGACCATTTTTTTCTGTAAGCGTAACTAAAATGGTAAATAGGAGTTTGGGGAGCATGCCACGTGGTCAGTGGGGGTGTTAACTTTGCCTACTTGGGCTTTATTTTTATTTTGTTCTCATTTTCAAACCAAGAAAAGGATGAAAAGAAGTTGGTAATGGAAAGTAACCTCAAATTCCCAGAAATGAACTGCATTTTTATATTCTTGCTTCTTTTTCAATTTTTCTTCGTCTCAAGCCTGTTTTTTCACGTGATTAAGTGAAAATGAGTGGTGTAGTTCATTAGCTCAGCCAGTAGAGGGGAATGATGCCTATACCCACTCATTACCGTGTGCAACTACTTCTCCAAACCCCTTTCTCATGCTCCAGTATGGTAATAGTGCAGCCTTGCAAATAAGCGCTATCCAGGGAGGCCAGGGTCAATGACGTGGGGAGGTGACCTTCATTTTTTGAATCGTGTTCCTATAACTCCCTTGCTTTGTGGCTGTTTCTGACGTCAGTTTCTGCGTCTCTGCCACTATATCTTTGTCCTCCTTTCTGTGTATTTGTCTCCTGGCAAATTCTTAGTGTGTCGAGTTGGCCTTCTCTGTGCCCATTAAACCTAACAACCTCATAGGTACCTCTTTTCTAGAACACCGATTTTCACAAAGGTACTGTTCATAGAGGGCAATTACTGGAGTATTATCACTTGTTAAACCACCTATTCATCCTAGATGTGTAAGCCAGAACTTCCATTCCTGGCTGAGGCAAGTCCACAAACAATTTCCTAGACTGTGAAGCCCAGGCCACCCTAACTTTGTAGGGTTTATCTATCACCTGTATAGGTGTCATTGCCCTAACTTTAAAGCTCAACAAACTTGTAGGAGAAAAGTCCTAAGAGTGTGAAAGCCTATATCTCATTTCTGATGCTCTGACTTTGCTTCTACTTTTCACCAACGTGTGTGCTTGAGTGAACATCTTGATTTTGACTCTACCTAAGCGGAGACCTTGTCCATTACTAGGTCATTGCAGTGTTCAGTAAGCACTCGCCAGGCTGAATGTTTGCTCAAAGTGCATTCTCCTAAAGGCAGAGTTAGGAGAATTTGTGAATTATAGCCCATAATAAAATTTGGCACTGGATTCCATCCTTTACTTAACAAGCCTGTATGTAAATTTGCATTAATGGGTGATAAAAATTGGTTTAGGATTATATAGAGTCTCCCTCCAACAAACTAATCTGTTGAGACAGTGAGCATACATGTTTCATTTGATTGGTGAATAATAGTATACATCATTTCTAATTTTGAAAACTAGTCTTCAAGAATCCTCCATTTCTATAGATGATATCAAGAGGGGTCAAATAATGTCCAAGTGGAATTTACCCCTGGGATGCAAGGTTGGTTTAACTTATGAGAATTAATCAATGTGATACACCACATTAACAGAATGCAAGATAAAAACCACATGATCATCTCCATAGGTACAGCAAAAGCATTTGACAAAGTTTAACATCCATTCGTGACAAAACTCTCAACAAAATATGTGTAAAGGAAAATTTCCTCAACATAATAAAGGCCTTTTGTGAAAAGCCCACAGCTAACATCAAAATCAACAGGGAAAAACTGAAAGCTTTTCTTCTAAGATTAGATATAAGACAAAGATGCCCACTCTCATCATTTCTGTTTAAAGTAGTATTGGAAGTACTAGCCAGAGCAATCAGACAAGAAAAAAAGGCATCCAAATTGGAAAGGAAAAAGTAAAATTATCCATTTGTAGATGACTTGATCATGTATGTAGAGAACCCTAAAAACTCCACAAGAAAACTGCTAGAACTAATAGATGAATTCAGTAATGTTGCAGGATAGGAAGTCAACACATAAAACTCAGTTGTATTTCTTTACACCAACAACAATCTATCAAAAAAAGGAAAGCAAGAAAATAATATCATTTATGATAGCATCAAAAAAAAAATACTTAGGAGTAAATTTAACCAAGAGGTAAAAGATCTGTACACTGAAAATGAGGACATATTGATGAAAGAAATTGAAGAAGTCACAAATAACTGAAATGATACCCCATGTTCATGGATTGGAAAAATTAACATTGTTAAAAATGTTCATACTACCCAAAACTATATACAGATTCAATGCAATTTCTATCAAAATTCCAATGGAATTTTTCACAGAAATAGAAAAAAAATTCTAAAATTCATGTGGAACCACAAAAGACCCTGAGTATCCAAAGTAATCTTGAGAAAGAACAGAGTTGGAGACATCGCATTCCTGATTTCAAATTATATTACAAAGCTATAGTAATCAAAACATTATGATACTGGCATAAAAACAGGCATATGGACCAGTAGAACATAATAGAGTGTCCAGAAATAAGCCCAAGCATATATGGTCAACTAATTTTTGATAAGGTCTCTAAGTATACACAATTGGGAAAGGATGGTCTCTTCAGTAAATGGTGTTGGGAAAATTGGACAGCCACATGCAGGAGAATGAAATTGGATCCTTATCTTTCACCATGCACAAAAATCAACTCAAAATGGATTAAAGACTTAAACATAAGACCGGAAACCATATCATTCCTAGAAGAAAACATAGGGAAAAAGCTCCTTGACATTGGCCTCGGCAATGATGTTTTGGACGTGACACCAAAAGCAAGGGCAACAAAAGCAAAACGAGTGTGACTACATGAAACTAAAAAGCTTCTGTGCAGGAAAAGAAACCATCAACAAAATGAAGAGGCAGCCTATGGACTGGGAGAAAATATTGCAAACCACATATCTGATAAGTGGTTAATCTCCAAAATATATAAGGAACTCATACAACTCAATTACAAAAAAAAATAAGCCAACTGAAAAATGGGCAAAGGACATGAATAGACATTTTTCCAAAGAAGACATACAGATGGCCAACAGGTACATGAAAAAGTGTTCAACATCACTTATCAGGGAAATGAAATCAAAACCATAATGAGATATCACCTCACACCTGTTATTAAAAAAAATGAGATAAGCGTGGCCTAAGATGTGGAGAAAAGGGAACCTTTTGGTGGGAGTGTAAATTGGTGCAGTCGCTATGGAAAACAGTATGGAAGTTCCTCAAAAAACTAGAAATAGAACTGCCGTATTATCCAGCAATCTTCTGGGGATGTACCCAAAGGAAATGAAATCAGTGTCTTGAAGAGATATCTGAGTCTCCATGTTTATTGCAGCATTATTTTCAGTAGCCAAGATATGGAAATAACCTAAGTGCCCATTGATGGATGAATGGATAAAGAAGATGTGGTGTATATACATATACCATGGAATGTTACTCAGCCTTACAAACAGACATCCTGCCATTTTTGTCAGCACGGATGAACCTGGAGGACACTATGAGAAGTGAAATAAGCCAGACCCAGACAGGAAAAAGCTGCATGATCCCATTTATATGTGGAATCTAAAAAAGTCAAATATGGGAGCAGAGAGTGGAAAGACTGTCATCAGCGTGGGGCAGGGGAGAATGGGGGTTCTTGGCCGAAGGGCACGAGGTGACGGTTGTGCAGGAGGAGCGAATCTAGAGATCTAAAGCACCGCATGGTGACTGTACTTAATAAGACTATTGAATCCTGGAAATTTGCTAAGCGGGTAGATTCCAGGTGTTCCCATCACACACGCACACACACACACACACACACACACACACACACAGAGTAACCATGTGATGGGATGTTAAGCAGCTTGACTGTGGTCATTGTTGCACTGTGTGTATGTACATCACATCAGCATGTTGTACACCCTAAACACACACAGTCGTATTAGAAAATAAGATAACAATTAAAAGAGGAGTCAGATGTCATAAATAGATGTGCATGAAGATTTGGTTTACAGCAGACTTTGGCGTGTTCTCGTGTTACGTTCAGGCTCGTGGTGTGGGAAGGTTGTCTGGGGAGAGGAGGAAGCGGGTCACACTGAGTTATAACGGATTCAACACCACAGGCCACAAGGAAAGGACAGCCAGCGGGCGGAGCGCCAGCTGTGTGCCGGCGCTGCAGTCCCCGCGCCTTATTGCGGACTCCTGAGGACAGTGCAGGGGGCAGGGGTGGGGTGGGGGGCAGTGAGAAAATGGGGGCTGGGAAAGGCTGGGTCGATTTTCCTTCCTCATGCTGCTGGTAAGTGACAGGGCCCGGTCCCCACCCTCCTTGGTCCGACACCACCGGAGCCACTTTCTCAAGCTCTATCAGAGTTATTGTGATGCTTATGTGGCATCGCTTGTCTGAATAAGCTGTTCTTTTTGAACTTTCCTCTCTGAGCAATGTTATTTTGTTACGTGTCATTTTGTGATTTAGGTCAGGAAAAAATATCGAATAGGAATTGCAAGTAACATTAGTTGATTTCATTTTCGGCTTGAAAGTCATGGTGGATTCTTTCACCACGAGATCATATCCCATGTGTTCCATTGGGCCAAGGTTCTCCAAGTTGCTGGAGATCCGGGTCTGCCCTGGAAGGGAAGGAAGCTCTCTGGGAGTCAGGGGGGCAGCGGAGAGGGGTATGGGGAAGGCTACCAGGAGGGGCTTTCACTCCCCCAAACAGAGAGAAGAGACCTCCTACGATTACTGGGGTGGGTCCAGGTTTGAGGACTCCTGCTTGGCAAGGTAGACGAAAGAATGTGTTTATTAGGAACTGGCCATGGAGCATAAATGGATGTTGAAATAGACCAGAACCAGGCGAAGCAGCCCACCAGCAGATAGCCATAAAAATAAGGTTACAAAACAGAACACATCCTTGCCCTGCCCGTCTGACTCTGAACTTGGGGTCAGGCCCTCGGCCTGAACCTCGCTTCCCAGCTGGTGTTTGCTTCACTTACGCAGACTCCTCGGCTTCTCTCCCCAGCCCAGGCTAAGCCAAGGTGTCATGTCTCACCATCTCGTTTATAATATTTATTTCATATTATTTGTGTGTGGGACGGCTGCCTTTGAGTTTTTCTAGACAAGATACAGGCTCCGTTTTGACACACTGGACTTCCTGGGAGGAGGACGGAGGGGGAAAGGAGCTGCCTGAATGTTCTGTGGAATTCTCATCTAAGAGACCCCAACCCCACACTCCTCCCCTCTTCCTCCCACAAATAATTAGTTAACCTCTTTGAAGCCTGTCTTGACTCTAGCTGCTTCCAAGCCTCCTTCCGAGAAGAATGAAGATTTCCTTGTTCTCTAGGTTGGGGCCCGTCGCTGAGTCCAGACACAAGAGAAGTGGCTAAGACTCAGATCACATAGGGTGGCCAGACTACACATTACAGATGCAATGCAAAGAGGCAGCTCAGGACTTGCTTTGCCAAAATTAGTCAAGGCTCCTACAAGTTTCCACTTCCTGCAGGATCTTTGTATGGGTGTGCCAAAAGGGGAGATAGAAGTTTGCTTTAATATCAAGATGATTCAAGTACGTTTCTGATTCCCTATCCTTTTCTATGGCATGTAGAACGTTTGGGAGTTTTAAAAGCTCCCTACCATAATGCGAATAGAGCCTTAAATATAATAACGTCATTAAGTCCTTATGATTTTATGAGATAGAGGTAATTATGAAGAAAATAACTGGTAAGTTCATGAGGCCTTCCCCATGATAGTGGCCTTTAAGGTCTCGAATACACTGCTTTATAGTATAAATATAACACCTGGTCATTTAGTCTTTTTCAATCAGCAGTAGTAACTTAGGGGTATGAAACTGAGCACAGAGGCTTCCTGAGTACAGCATTTCATTATTATTATTGGCCTTTTGAAGGACTCTTTACAATTTCAAAGTCAGAGTTAGCCCTGGAGAAGTACGTTAGAATTGCAGGGGAAACGAAGGAAGGAAAAGAAATATGAACTTTGTTTTCTGTACGTGTGAAGATGTAGGCACAGTAAATACAGCAGGTCATGCGATTCAGACCCAATTTACTGTTCTAACTTTTTAGCAGAAAAAGTGAGAAGAGGAGGAGGAATAATAATTTTCCTATATTTTTTATGGCAGCTATAAATGTCTTCATAAATAGGGCACCTGTTCAAAGGAATTTTTTCTTGTATGTAATGCTAGAGTGATTAAGCCAATGGAAAAACCTAGGAAGAATAAAATTCCAAGATTTGATACTTTCTGGGGAGGAGGTTGGAAAGGCAGTGATCTTTTAAATTTTATTCTCTTGCAATTTTGCTACTCACTGAAAACCGTTTTCTAGTAATGAGAAACACACTAGGAAAAAGGAGTGATGTTTTAGTCTACTTGCTGATACTCTTACCCAACTATCCAGGCTTACAGAACCTCTAATACATCTGTCATGACTGATCTGTGTGTGCCTCAGTGATTCCTCTCGGTGCATCACGGGTGTAGAGCATTTATCAGGGCCATAGTTTTCTTGGGAGTGAAGTTCAGTGGGATAGGAAATGGGAGTTTCTAAGTTTATATTGGGTCAGATACGTTTTTTATTCATTTAGGTCCCTTACGTGGAGAACCATGCAAAAATCCTTTTAGAATTCAGACTTCGGAAAATATGT
This sequence comes from Platanista minor, assembly GCA_004363435.1. Taxonomy (NCBI): domain Eukaryota; kingdom Metazoa; phylum Chordata; class Mammalia; order Artiodactyla; family Platanistidae; genus Platanista; species Platanista minor. The sequence goes on along the minus strand of RJWK010028890.1, from coordinate 17,096 downwards.
TGAAACTTCAAACTAGTAAGATATTTCCTTTCCTCTCTCACCCTTCCTCCCATCCATCCGTCCGTCCATCCATCCATCCATCCATCCATCCATCCATCCATCCATCCGTCTGAGGTAATGGGATCCATGTTATTGCTTGAGTTACTTGTTTGCTTAGTCTAGCTGATAGAAATCTTAGAGGTAAGTTATATGCTCACCTTCCATAACAAAAGTAATACTTATAATAGCTAAGATGTTTTGAGTACTCACTAGGCCTCTTTCAAGATGCTAAGGAAACACTTTACGTAATCCTTTCGTTTAATCCTTGTTACTGCCCTACAAAGTAGGGAGCAGCATAATCCTTCTTTAACAGCCGAGAGAGCTGAGGTTTACTGAGGCGTTGGCTGGTGTGGGTGACAGCTAGTTAGTGGTGGAGCCTGTGTTCACATCCAGGCAGCCTATCCCGAATGCTGTGCTTATAACACTGCATGGTACCTGCTCCAGCCTGGGTCTGCTGTCACAATATCTTCGTTCATAGTCTGGTTCCTATTCTTCTTTAATAGGTCAATTATAAGAGGGTCATTTGCTGTCAAGTGCTTCAAAGTTGCTTTAAAATCAGATGTGACATAAATGATTAAGAGAAATATAAATACATAAATTCAGTGCTTATTTCATCCGACTGGCGTCCTCCCCTTTTTTTATCTTTGAAGGACCGTCTCCTCGTCTTAGCATGAATTTCTACCCGGAGCTGAGTTCCTCCTTCCTCTTATCTATAATCATTTAGGTTTTTAAAACAATCATTTTGAATGATAAAGCATTTCCATCATGAAGTATAAATATTTTAATAGATGCCTGTGTAACCACCACCAAGATAAAAGCGTTGTTAATATATAGACACACACGTTTCAGACTTCTCACTAAAAATAAATAAAATGTAAAGATATATTTAAAGCCACCTTCCTTCTTCTCCTCCTTCTTCCTCCTGCCTTTCACAGAGGAAATGACCACGCTGAAATCACCGCTGACATCCTGGCATTAATTATTTTCCATGCAGTTTTTTGTGACTTTCCCCTAAGTGTATATCCACATAAATATATGCTATTCATATGCTTTAAAATGTGCATAAATGATACTATATTATTTGACAACTCATTTTCACTCCATATAATGTTCTTGAGATATAACTATGTAAAAGTAATCCATTTATTTAAACTGCTATATAATATTCCATAATATTAATAAGCTATCTTTTATCCATTTCCCTCCGATGGACTGATGGTTTTGCTGTTGCTGTCAACATTGCACAAGCATTCCTGTGTTTCTGATAGGACACTTGTGTGAGGGCACTGAGGGTTGGTTGGTGATGAGATGGAAATTGCATTGGGCAATATGTGGTCATCTTTAACGTTGACCTGGCCAAATGGCTAAGAAGTTGAACCAGTTTACACTCTGGCAAGTGGTCTTCCCACGTTCCTCTCAACACTGTGTGCGATCAGACCTACTAAGTTTTGTCAGTCAGTCGGAGGTAGCTGTTATCTCTTTATTGTAACATGCATTTCCCTGATGACTAGAGAGGGCTTGAAGCATTTATATTTTGGGCATTTGGGATTCCTCCTCTCTGAATCCCTTTTTTATATAATTTGCTTATTGCTGAGTTAATTTCATATTGATTGGTTGTATTCTTATATACCCTGGATAAAAAAATCTTTTGTCAGTTACTCGGTTTGGATTGTAAATTTCTCTTGTGGATTAGCTCTTCACTTTGATTGTAGTATCTTTTGTCATACAGACAGAAGTTTTAATTTTAATGCCATCAAATGCAGTAATCTTTTCCTTTATGATTTTTTTGTGTGTGTTTTGTTAAATAAATTCTTCCGTGCTGCAAATCATAAAGATAATCTCATAAGCATTTGTGTGGTTTTTTTTGTTTCTCACATTTAGTACTTTAACCCATTTTCAAGTTCTTTCTGGAACTTATATTAGATCCTCGCTGAAAGAACAGATAAAAGAAGTACTTTGAAATGGAGAGTAACACAGGAGGGAATGATTGATAGTAAAGTGCTTTAAGCTTTCTAATATAAATTGGATCTGTTCATTTAATTCTTTTTCATGATTTCCATGTTTTATATCTCTGTGTGATGCATTATTGATAATTTCCTCAGATCTTCTAATTTAAATCTTCTAATTTAATAATTTTTCATTAACCTGTACATAATCTTCAGTTGGACCTATTGAATTTTATATTCTGATAACTGCATTTACTTGTGGAAGTTTTCGCTGGCTCCTCTAAGTATTGCCTGTTCTTTTATTGAGGTTATAAGATGTTCTTTGACATCTTAAGTCTATTTAAATATGCCCGTGTGACAGTCTCTGTAAAATTGTTTTGTTATCTGCTGTTCTAGGTATGCCATTGGTCTGTTTGCTCTTTGTCCTGACTCTTGCTGCTGCTGGATTCTTTCTTCATGTGTTTTGTGGTTTTGGGCTGTGAGCTGATCTTTAGCAGAAATTTAGCTGTTGGAATCCTGTTGGGTTTGAGGTTGGGGGCCATTCCCAGAATACAGTTTTATGACTGTTTTTGTAAGAGGTACTGAAGATGGTCCAGGACTAATCTCTGTTATTTATCAGCTTGTGGGGTTCCTAGACCATGCTGGTGGGTCATTTTAAACCCCACACACTAGTGTTTTGTCATCTGGGATTTATAATTTCAGGGTTATTGTTTTTGTTTTCCACCCACAGCCCAGGCTGAGATAGACAAGAATCCCAGTCCTCGTGGGAGGGTCCTTGTCCATCTGTTCACTGAGAACACAGTCCTGGGGGGGTCTGGACCTCTGCAGCAAGTTTGGTTTGAGCTCCCACCGTGACTGGGACCAATGCCCGTTGCCTATCGCTGGGGTTGTGAAAACCCGGCCCCAAGGTTACCAGCACCTCACCCCCGCTGGCACCTTGGGTGCAGGATCAGCTCTGCGATTTCAGCCGTCTCTTTATATTTGGTGCCTTGAAGTTTCTCCTTCTTTCTTCAAGCTCAGCTCTAGTAGATATGTTTTTTACTACTTAATCTTGCAGTTCTGGGTACTTGTGGTGAAATAACGTTCAGGTCATCTGAGTCACTGTTGTCTGGAACGGGAGCGTGAAGCTTACACACTGTGTTCAGGGAGTGGAGACCCCATAGACCACTGTAGACCCTGGCCACTTCCAGCCGTAGGAAGGGATTCTCCGGGGTTTCTGGATTCTGGCTCTTCTGGGGAAACTGCCCTGTCTGCTTACTGAGAGCTTGTCTCATCTTGCTCATCAAATGTCTTTCTTTGGGTCCCATTTACCCTTGATGAACTGTAACGAAGAAAATCCAGCCCTCTCTACTCTAATACCCTCTCTTCAAGTGGTGAACCCTGCGTCTGTCTGTTTTCCTGTAGTGATCTGCCATTAAGATGTCATTTCCCTTTCATATTTCTTTAGTCTCAAATCAGCTTCTAAAATCTCAACATTTCTTTTAAAGATACCTCTCCTGTCTTCCTTTATTTTGATTTCATTATTAAAAAACACTCCCCATCTGATAATAAGACTAAACCTGCTTTTCAGGCCCATCTAGTTTCTCTTTGATTATTCAAGCGGACTGAATTCCTAGGTGCAGAGTATTCTGAGCAACAGCCTTTTAAAATGCAGGCTTCACATGTGGGTTTGCAGTCATCTTATCAAGTTATTTCTTTATCTCACATCAAGATTGTGGCATATTCTCTTTTTAATAAATGCTTCTGTCATTCAGAACTGTTCAGTGGGCACCTGCTGTACACAAGGTATTTTTCTAAACCCTTGGGAGACACCTGCAAACAAAACAATTCTCCTTTTCTGTCATTATTAATAAAACTTTATGATCCTCCTGAGGATGAAGCTGCAGTTCATGTCTCTGAAATCTAAAGTCAGATCCTAACATAATTCATAAAACTGGCTGTGCTGATCTGAGAGCTTATGGGTGTGGGCAACTTTCCACAGCTGCTGGACAGCAGGGCTGAGGCCCTGAATTCAGGCAGTGGGTTCGGGAGCTCTGCCGTCAGAATCAGCCTGCAGCCCAACACCCGTGGGCTCTGCAGCTCGATGTCCTGTATCCCAGCCTTCCCCCCACGGGGACAGCCAGGTGGTTCCCTCCCCTAACGCTTAAAGGCCTCTGGACAGGAGAGGCCTCTTCTTTCCGTAAGGAAATCCTGGCCTGTGCGGAGCCCATGCCCCAGCCTGCTTTCCAAGGCTCCCGCCTTTCCATCTGGTGCAGGTCCCAAGTGGCGGGTATCTGCTGAATTCCAGCCTCTTAGGAAACAGGAGCTACAGACATGGGCAGAGGCTGGCATCCCACACGACCGGCGCTGACTGTGGCCGCCCGCCTTAGTGGCTGCTGTCTCCTCGGTGTAGAATTTTGTTTTCCAAATGCTGGTCTTGGTTCCTCTGGTAAGGTCCGCAGTCCGTGCAGCCAGGTGTTGGGAGCCTAGGGAGTCGGCGCACCTGCCCTCCTCCCCCGCTGAGTGTGAGCGGCTGGGAGGGAGGGAGGGAGGGAGGGAGGGAGGGGCAGCCAGGGTGGCGCCCGGGCGGGTGGACGGCGGGGCTGCTAGGGTCTCCCTGAGCCCCTGCCGGTGCGGCTGGGGGAGGGGGCGCCCCTGGCCGCCGGGGGCAGGCGTGGGGGCCCTCAGGCCAGGCCCGGGGGGGGGCGGCGGGCCCGTGGGTTCCGACCCCTGCTGCCCCGGAGGAGGGAGAGAAGGGGGAGAGAAGCACGAGTGTTACCCTCATGCAGTTCCTACCCCAGAAACACGAGGAGCGCGCTCGTGTCAGGGGAAACGTTCCGCTAGCAACAGCGCTCCTGGTGTAGTTCTTGGAATCTGAGGGTCAGCATCTGTCTGGCTGGCTGTCTCTTCCACCGTTCGGACTGGATCCTGTGTAATTCTCATTTTCCTCCGTGTCCCGTGCATGTTAGAGGGACACGGATGTTGACTGAAGGAAGGCCTGTCTTCCCCGTGGAACCAAGGAGAAGATGCAACCCTGGGCCTGGTGGTGGATCACACAGCGCGGCTCTGAGGACAGATGGACACTTCACCTGTCGTCCTCTCAGGGCATTTTTCTACCTCTAGTTGTTGAAGGAAGTTGGAAAGGAATTTCGTAAAGATGTTACACGTCAGTTCACACATTTCTTAGCTCTCCTGTAGAAGAGGCAATTAAAGCCCTGGAAAATGTAAACCGGGACGAGGCTTATGATGACACTGACTTCCTATTTAACTCAAAACAGACACTCGGTAACCTAAATGTATTAAAGGAGAACTTTACCCCCTAGTTCATCTTGTAATGGTGTTTCCAGCAATAATGACAGGTTTTGGTGTATTTTTTTTTTTAGCTTAGTCCATTTAAATAGTGTTGCAGTTGTGACCTTTATTTTGAGATGTTGACGCCCAGGTATTGGTGGCAGGGCTTGTTTTCCTCCCGCCAGGCCTTCCAGGGCTGCGTCTCCCAGGAGCAGGTGAAGAAACAGAGGCTCGGGAGGAGAAGCATCTTCCCATTTCATAGCCCGCGAACTGCAGGGTCTGGTTCCAACCCGCGCACCTGACCCCGAAGCGGGGGCACATCTAAGGGAAGTGTGTACCTGGACCAGAAGCTCGGGCCCTGGGCAGCTTCACCTGAGCTTTCGAAGTGAGCCAGCTTCATCCTAATTACAGTTTCAACAAAATATTTGCTCTCGGCCGTGTGGAGATAATATTAATAATAGTTTTATTATTTCAAACTTGGGGAGCATCAGTGGCTGCTACTCATTTTTAAGACTGACGTCACAATGTGCTGGACAGTTTTTGATTCTGTCATAGAACTGAAACCAGGACATGGGTTGGGTTGAAATCTCTCGGAGAAAATACAACACAGAATAATGTAAATTTTCAGTGATGTCACAGACGCTAAAATAGTTCCTGGTTGATACAGTGACTCTTGGTGTATTTTGCTCCTAAGAGCTCCAGGCTCTGGTCTAGATTTACCAGAATCACAGCCTCCACTCTTGAAATTCTCTGTTTGCAGAAACTTGCATTTTAGGAGAATTTTCAAAAATTTCTCATTTTCCTCTTTCCCAAGTGTTTCCAGCCTTCCCTGGCCTCCGACGCACGCTGCCTACAGCAGAGGTTTACACGCGTTCTTCGGAGCATGTTAATTTATTCCAACGGTAATTCCTGGCAGTCCCGTTGAGGTCCATTTTCCTGTGTTGTCTAATACACACCAAGTCATGTTTATCGTTTTAACACCACTGAATTCAATAGAACTTTTAATTTTGCTTAAGTTTCGCATTCATCTGGATCCGTATTTCTCCCAGTTGTGAATCAGAGGGTAGATTTTTTTACTTTTCTACTTACTCTGCTAATTAGATAACTTATTACTGAAGTAAAAATTTGAAACACCACTGAGTAGCTTTATGTGTCAGTAAATTAGCCAAGACAAGCAGCTAAAACCCCGTTGCTAAAGCTCTATTCAGACCAAGCTGGGCCTACAGTCATGAGATTCGCAACAGAATCATACTAGGTGAGGACTGTAGCAGATTGTCAGGGGAAAACGAGAAAGTGAAAACTTCTGAAAATGGAGCTGATAAGACTTCAAAACTATGGGAAGATTTCTCGGCCTCCCTTAAGAATAATAATAAAAATGATGATTCCAGAAATTTTGTAAGTTTGCAATAACCTGCTTACGACTGAGAGTCTCCTGGCGGTGTTATCATCCCTGTTCCTTAGAGACAGTTTATGGAGGTGGTTTTATGATACTTTCCTGAAAAGCCTCCAGATTTCAAATATGCAATATAAACCACCTTATGAAAACTGCAGTTTTATATAAATAGTACCACACCTACCTCAGATTAAATAGGATTTCCACATTTTAGCGCGGCCAGCGTACGGTAAGAGATGGATGCAGAAAACCCACGAGCGGGTCAGTGTGTCAGGATCTGTCCGGGTTATTTAAGTGAGAAGGTCTTGAACTTGCTGGCTTCACAATTCCTTTACGCTCTCAAAAATGATTGAAGATCCCAGACAGCCTTCGTTGATGTGAGTTATAGCAGTCAACATTGACCGTCTTACAAATTGAAATTGAGAAAAACTTAGACCACAAGAATATATACAAGAATGCATCCCAGGAGCCTTCAGAGCGTAGGGGCCAACACCTGCTGCGTAGCCTCTGGAAAAACCCATTGGTATGTCCGAGAAGAATGAGAGGGGAGGCACATGGAGCCGAGTGTCGTCACGAGCATAGTTTTGACCTCGTAGACCCCCTGAGAGGGTCCCCAGATCACACTTTGAGAACCGCTGCTTTACATGATTTGATGTTATTATTTAACATTTATCCACACCTTGTAGGAACTTAGTTAGTAATAGGCGGTGAATTATTTCAAACCATAGTTTCTGATCACAGCTGTTAGGATCAGCCGACTTCTGTGTGATGCCCTGTTCTCTGAGTTTCTGCCTGTGAGATCTTGGGCAAGTCCCTTAAGCGCTCAGGGCCTTCGTTTCCTGAGTGGAACTGGGGCTCGTAGGGTTACCGTGAGGATACCCAGCACGCCACAGGTATCCAGCCCATGGTGGTTACAGTGGAAGAAAAGAAACGGAACAGAGACCCAGGTCAGTGCAGGCTGGGGGCTCCTGCCACCCGCTCCCAAGGGGGAGGTTTCCTGATCACTGTAGGATGAAGCAGAGAATTCTCCCCGGGAAGGACAGCTGCAAGGAAGAAGGAGAGGCTGCATTTCAACCCCCCCCTCCCCCGCCTGACTCTTTCCCTATAGTGTGTTTATCTGTAAGAGCTTTGATCTGAAATGGGTAGTTCCTTGCACTTCCGAAGTCCAGGCTTGTTTGCTTCCCTATGTTTACACTCGCTTTGTTGTTTTGTTAGATGGAGTTTTACTGCTCTTAATACGGGACACCTTCCATCAGTCTCAGCTCAGGTTCCTCAGAACTATCCCAGCTCTGTTGTAGCAACATTCCTGCCTCAAACTCGCCCTTGATCGTGGAGCCCAGGGTTCCATACGATTCTTTTCTGTAAGTTGCGCCTTATCCCTGGTCATTTTCTGTGTGTCTAGGTTTGGTGTCCTGGGGCCCAGGGGGAAGTGGACAAGGGCCCCTTTGACTGGGATTCCCTTTAAGGGCAGCCGAGGGGGTTGCTGCAGGTGGAGCCGGTGGAAGCTGCCAGCGAAGAGGGCGGTGGGAGGCCCTCCGCGCTGGGTGAGGAGAGGGGATCATCGCCCAGGGACCTGGGAGGAAGGGCCCCTCTGAGCCTTTGACAAGGGCCGCTGGGCTGTCACAGCAGATGGTTCGACAGTGATTCTTCTGCAGTAGTCTCGCGTGAGCCTTGCTGGGCTTTCCGGAAACCCATGGGAAACCCTCCTCACCCTTCCAGTCTCTTAGATTACGGACTCCCGCTTGTACTCCTTTGCTTGCTTATTTCATGCGGTCACGCGGTGTCTATGGAGCTCCTACGGTGTGGTGGGCCGTGCTGAGCCTGAGGGCGACTGGCGCACCGTGAGCCCGGTTTCCGGCTCTGGTGGAGGAGACGTGGCCCCGTCAGCCCCAGACACGGGGACTTAGGAAGACGAACCAATCGTGGGAGCAAGACGGTAATTTCAGCTTGGAACATCTATTTTGAGATGGTGGTAGGATATCTACGTGAAAGAGTCGTAGTAGCCCTTCCTGTAAAAGTCGTTTTCGAAGTCCTGGATATCAGGAGAGCACAGTGTCTGAGCACCTTTGGGGTCCCACAGGCCTGGACATTCATGCCAAGTCCCCCATTTACAAGTCGAGTGGAGTGGGTACACTTCTTAGCACGTTGGCGGGTCAGTGTCCTCTGTGAAGTTGGGGTTCTTAATAACTAAACGGATCGGCTGGTGTGGGGGTTACAGGGTCGGCTCTCTGTGCTGGGAGCAGTTCTCGGAGCCTTGTGTGTTGGTTCACCACTTCACGTCAGCCAGTTTTTGTGGCTTCAGCTGCACTAGCGGGGCCCCTGATCTGAGAGCGACAGCAGGCGTGACAGAGGTGCAGGCAGAGGACCCACTCCTGAGCATGCAGGGCTCAGAGGAGGAACAGAAGACGGGCGCCCCGTCCGGAAGCCCCGGTCACCTTTAGCATTCACCCAGGCTTGGGTTTGAATGCCCACCTCTGTTGCTTGCCTGCCGTGTGGGTTTGGCCAAGCGACTTAAACTCTCTGCGCCTCCACTTTATCATCCGCAGACGTGTGGATAACAACCTCCCCTCCCTCTTGGGCTGGTGTGGGAGTTCAGTGAGGTGGTGGACCTCAGGGGCTCAGCAGAGGGACCGACGAACATCGGGCGCCCAGGAAATGACGCGGTTCCCACCTCTTCCCCACGCTGCCGGCCACACGCTCCTTAGAGCTCAGCAACTTACCCCAAGGCCAGAATCTGCGTGCTGACCTCCGGCAGGGTGGTGGGCGTGCACGGGGCTGCGAGCCTCTGCGTTGGCCCTGGTAGCCTCTGATTTTTCATGTACACACGATCACTCGGATAATTCCCACCTCTTGTTTATAAGGCTCTTAGCTATACACGAATCCCTGCTGGGCGCCCACTGCTCCTTCTCTGTGCACGCTGAGTCCCATCACAGCACAAGGCAGGGGGAGGGGACGCCCCACCAGGACTAGGAATCCAAGCGTCTGTCCGCCTGACCCGTCTGTGACCCTCCTGTTGGCTTCCTCTTCTTGCTGCTCAGGGCATCTAAACTGCATTCCACCCACCGGGTAAAGGCCAGTGTCTTCCTGTGCTCTGAGAAGGAAGCCTGTTTCTCACCTGTGCCTGTTGAGGGGTGATTTGTGAGCGCGTTCTGGTTCCCCAGAGCGACTGTCCCTGCCCAAGGTCCCCACTCACACCTCGCTTAGTCAGGCCGGCCACGCTGGGCCCTGGCTACCAGCCTTGGTGCCATGATTGGCAATGAATGATAGATACCAACTCCTGAGTCAGATCAACCTAAAGCCAGCTTGGAAATACCTTATCATGGACTCAGAGGTCACCTTGGAGACACGCCCTCATTGTGGAAATCTTACTCCCCCCCCTCGCCACCCCTCCCCGCCCCGAGATCACTCTCGCTGCTTCCATGCATGTGTTGGTGTCTCTTAACCAAAGCTACACTTTGTCCCACGCTAGGCTCCGTGACCAGGCACCATGGGGATGTCATACCCCTGTGGTCGCGAGAGCCTGGGCGTGCGAGGGGCTCACTGGAGGTGCTCCTGGCTGTCCCAGTGCCTGGTGGGCCCTCCGTCAAAGCCGTCATGTTGAGGAAACAAAGGCAGCTCTCAGTGGCAGCTCTGCGATGCTCAGTCCTGGGCGAGGGAATTGAATATGCAGTCTCCCTCTCCTGGAAACGAAGTGATGTGAAATGATAGGTCTCATCAGCACAGGGACGTGATGACACCACACTCACCACCTGGGGATGAACAAAGCCGGGGCGTGGATTCTGCAGACCAGTGATTACGCATGAAGGGCTGGCCGGTGGCCCCGGAGGGGACATGCCTGGCCAAGCTGGAGCCCCGTCAGTGCACAGGCCGAGAGCGGGCAGGAGCGCCATCGTCTGGCTGTGCAGGGGCGTCGCTGCAGGCGGGGGCTTCTGCGCCAGCCTGCACTCACGGGGCCCGCCCAGGTCGGGTGCTCTCCACCTGTTCTACGTGCTCACTTTCTTTGCGATGCAGTTGGCAAGGCCACTTCTGCTGAACCTATGGTGCTTTCGTAGTTACAGGACAGGAAGCTTTCTGAAGCTGCCTGGCAGAATGACTGAAGCACCTTGTGTAAATCTAGTAGGACTTTTTTCCGTGTTGGGGAAAATGGAAAGCAAGGGGGTTGGGAAAGCAGGAGACAGGACCGAGCGGCGGTGAGAGGCTCCAGGCTGCTAAGGTCTTGGCCCGGGAGAAGACTGGGGAAGGGGTAAGTGCGCTTTTGCACATGTGCGTCATCTGGGTTTGCTTAGTGCCAACCAGGGCGTTTTTAACAAGGGTTTCGGGGGAACACCACCTGGTCTAAGGTCCAGTCGGGGTGGCACTGCTTTTCCGTCTCCAGCGCCTTGAACAGGGTGCCAAACTTCCTACAGGGACAGACTTGTGTTTGTGTCCTGGCTTGTGGAGGTTTAAGCCTGGGCCAGTTTCCAGGTCAGATTCCTCATCCGTAAAATGAAGATGGCCGTTGTCCCTGCCTCGTGGGGCTGTTTTGGGGTTAAATGAAATAATGTGGGTGTAATGCCCGGCTCGGCACATGGTCGTCCTCTCGCAAATAGTAGCTATTGTATTAATTACCAGTAAGGTCGGTGATTCTGCATAGGGAGTGCGAGAGGGAGACAGGGTGAGTTGGAGGTCACCTGAGGGGTGGGAACCCCGTGGGGCTCCAGATTTCAGAGGCGGCAGTGGGTTCAGGTGTGCACATGGTGAGTTCGGGACGTCAGGGAGAATCTTCGTTGACTCAGAAGTTAAGACAGGGAGCAGTCTTGGAAACGGGACCTGCAGGTACTGTGCCCACGGGAGGCCCTTTATGTCGATGTGGTGTCACCCGAGAGCCATCTCCCACCTGCCCCCCTCCAGGTGGCCTGGTCCCCTCCGTCCCGCGCAGCCCTGTGTGTGTGACTCCAAGGCTCGGTCCTGCCCTTGCTGTGCACGACTCCGCCTAGTTGTGATGTGCGTGGCGGTATTGACACGTATGGGCTAATGAACTCCACCGTGCTGTAACATCGGTGACCTCAGGTGTGCGTGTGGAGCACAGGATGCAGACTCCGCGCCTCCCCTGACCTCTGGTGGCCTTGGTCTGACCCTCTGTGGGAGGAGGGCTTTGACTAGACACTTCCCCAAAGCCCTCTCATGACCCACCATTTCATCAGTGGTCGGCTTGGATCCTCTCAGCCGCGGGTCCCTCACCCCATCACTGGGTTGTTCAGGACACCCTCTAGAGGCCTGCTCTGTGGCCGCGTGGGCTGGACTCTGTGTACGGGGCCAGAGGAGGCTGGGCCTGCCTGGCCGGGTCTGAGCAGGTGAGCGCACGCCTCCCCAGCCTGTGCCGCCGTACGGCAGAGGGACACGGCAGCTGCCAGGGGAGCACGGCAGAGGGCTCTCAGACTCACTCTTCTCTTTCCTTTGCTTCGTTTGGCTGCTTCAGGGGCGGAGCAGACCTGCCTAGGAGGTGTTTCCCGCCTGGACCTGCTATCAGATACCATCACTGCAGCTGTGCTTGGCTCACATCTGGGAGCCCCAGCCAGCGGCATCCAGGGCTGGTCCCCACAGGACGCAGGCACTTCGGACGCCACTGAGCGAGGTCATCTCCCATGGCTGCTGCTTGTCCGTGGCTCCGTCTAATACAGACAGCAGTCCATCTGTTAGAGCTGCTTCTCTTTCCCGGACGACAGAAGCGGGGGCGCACATCTTGCTTTGATGGAAACGCGGGCTGGTGTTTACCTGTCCCCGAGGTGCCGTGTGGCTGTGTTCGTACAACGTCGGTTCAGAGACGCCAAGGGCAGAGGAGTGCGCAGCTCTTGGGTCCCTTTCGGCCAGCGAATAGAGACCAGGTTGTGACGCAGATGCTTCAGTATGGTTCCATTGTAGGGTTGGAACACGATTTCTGCTTATTCTAATTTGTTCATGGTAATATGTAAAAGCAATACAGATGCCTCAGCTTTTCAGGCTTATGAATAAAGAGCACAGATATTCCGCATGAAAACATGCCCAGGGTTCTTTTATGGGATGGAAGGGGGTCCCTTTGCCCACATATATTAAAGTGTGCACCTGCCTTCAATAAGCCCGAGTCAGCATATGTAGCTGAACTGTGTGCCAAATGTGCCTTGTAAACCCATAAGAAAAAGAACAGACGTGTTTCTGGGCAAAGGAAAAAGTGAAGAGGTTCAGCAGAGATTTGTGAGCTGAAAACAATCGGCAGAGCCAGTGAAATACTCTGAAAGATTCTGTATAATTGTAGTAGTTGTCAGATTTCAGTATTTCAGAAAATAACCATTGCCTTCACGTGGAGTAAGACTTACTAAATGCTCGGCACCATTAGAAGCTATGATGTCACATGGTATTTGCTACTGAAAAATAAAACCTGCTCTTTCTGCCATCACGAAAAACCAATCAAGCCGGCCCGGTCCGATCATCCATTTAAGGCTTATTAAGAAGACTCGTTGTGGTCAGTGGCTGGTTCCCTGTTACTCGTTTCCTCCACCTGACTCATAGCTCCCGCTGGAGACCACGGATCCACGGGTAGTGTGATCCACATCTCTGATTACTCAGTGAACAGTTACTGGTGTGTGTGTGTGTGTGTGTGTGTGTGTGTGTGTGTGCACTTATTTAGATGGTGAGGCCTAGAGTCAGAGGGGCACGGCCGTCTAGGAAAATGGGTTTGTAGGACAATCTGCAATCTTCTGGGACTAGGAAGAGAGGAAGCAAAGAAGCATCAGCACATGGGGAGCTCTTTCTAGTGGCTGAGCATCGGGAGGGTTGATGCAGCCCACTCTGGGGTGGGGGGCCACAGGAAGTCTTTCTGAGAGAACAGAGAGTGAACGAAGGCCTGGTGTAATTGATGGAAGTAGAACAAAACGACCGGTAATTCACCTACTTTTTGTTGGACTCGGTGATTCCCTATTGGCTGTAAGTGGTTCCCTTACCACCCACTGACGAGTCAGGGCGGCCTTCATGCCAGCCCCTCCGACCTCAGCTCTTGTCGTCCTGTCCTGATGTCACTGCAGAAGCTTCCCGGGGAGTCCGGGCTGCATTGCTGGTCACCGGTATTCATCGCTGTTTATAACCACCGACTGCAGTTTACATCCAGGTCCAGGTGGTACCAGGTCCAGATTGTTGGGGGCTGGACTCCAACGTGGAATTCTAAATGATTGTTCCCTGTTTTCATTTTCCCATCAGGAGGATGTTATTGGCCCTTCAGGGGCTGAGTCACCTTCAGACGGCACATTGGTTTGTGAATGGGGCCTCCGCAGGGCAAACGGGAGGGGAACGTTTTAGGACATTTAGTAAAAACTGTCTTTTGGTTTCAAAGTGGAGGGGACAGTCCTAAATGCACGTGGACACACTGACCCAGAGGTGGCTGTCTTAGTGCCGGGCCTTTCCAGCAAATCCAGCTGCCGACACTCGAAATCCACGGGAGTGTGTCCTGTGTCTCCAGGGACAGGAGAGATGGCCCCAAGCCTGCCAGGCCCTCGGAGGCTGCCCCCAAGCCTCGCCGTGTGGTGACTGGTGCCGGCCACGAGCGTGTGAGGAAGAAGGTTCTGGAAGCTGCAGCTGGGAACAGGGTGGGGCGACAGGAGGGTGCTGGGCGAGACCTGGGCTCCGTCCTGGTGCTAGACCCGGTCCAAATGGGCTGGCCTCTGGCGGCTTTGCTTCCCCACCCGCAAAATAGGAGTCAGAGTAGCAGGGACCCTGCCAGTCTGGTGTTTTAAAATATCTATTTATTTATTCATTTATTACTTTTGGCTGCATTGGGTCTTAGCTGCGGCGCGCTGGCTTAGCTGCTCTGCGGCATGTGGGATCTTAGTTCCCCGACCAGGGACCCAACCCGCGTCCCCTGCATTGGAAGGCGGATTCCTTACCACTGGACCACCTGGGAAGTCCCCGTTCTGGGTTTTAAGTTAATTAATTTTCTTCGAGTCTTACTGAGGTATAACTGACACACAGCACTGTGTAAGTTTTAGATATACAGCATAATGGTCTGACTTGCATACACGATGATATGATGACCACGGTTAAGTTTAGTGAACACCCGTCATCTCATATAGATGCAACATTAAAGAAATAGAAGAACACTTTTTCCCTTGTGATGCGAACCCTTAGGATTTAATCTCTGAACAGCTTTCCTGCAGGATGGATAGCAGTGTTAATTATATTCATCATGCTGCACATCACATCCCTAGTACTTGTTTATCTTATAACTGGAAGGTTGCACCTTTTGAGCACCTTCATCCAATTCCATCTCCCCTCAGCCCCTGCCTCTGTAGCCGCAAATCTGATGTCTTATTCTATGAGTTTGTTGGTTTTCGAAGTATAATTGACCTATAGCACTGTTAGTTCCTGGTGCACAGTATGGTGATTTGATACTTCTATACATTTAAAAATGATAACCACGATTAATTCCATTACCGTCTGTCACCATACAAAGATGTTACATAATTATTGACTATATTCCCCATGCTGTACGTTTCATACCCATGACTCACTTATTGTGCAACTGGAAGTTTGTCCCACTTCACCCCCCCTCACCTATCTCTTTCCTCTCCCCACCCCTTTCCCCTTTGGCAGCCACCTGTTTGTTCCCCGTATCTGTGACTCTTTCTGTTTTGTTATGTTTGTTCATTTGTTTCATTTTTTTAGATTCCACATATAAGTGAATTCGTCATACAGTACTTGTCGTTCTCTGTCTGACTTGCTTCACTTAGCACAGTGCCCTCTAGATCCATCCATGTTGTTGTAAGTGGCAAGATTCTATTCTTCTTTTATGGCTGACATGTGTACGTACCACAGCCTCTTTATCCATTCATCTACTGATGGGCATTTGGGTTGTTTCCTTATCTTGGCTATTGTGAATAATGCTGCAGTGAGCTTTGGGGTGCATATATCTTTTCTAAATGGTGTTTTTGTTTCCTTTGGATATATAACCAGGGGTGGAATTGCTGGATCATATGGTAGTTCTCTTTTTAATTCTTTTGAGGACTCTCTGTACTGTTCTCCGTAACGGCTGCATCCACTTACATCTCCACCAGCAGTGCACAGGGGCTCCGTTTTCTCCACACCCTCTCCGGCACTTGTTATTTGTTGTCTTTTTGATATTAGCCATTCTGACAGGTGTGAGGTGATACCTCCTTGTGGTTTTGGTTTGCATTTCCCTGATGATTAGTGATGTTGAGCATCTTTTCATGTGCCTGTTGGCCATCTGTATGCCTTCCCTGGAAGAATGTCTGTCTATTCAGGTCTTCTGCCCATTTTTCAGTTGGGTCGTTTGGTTTTTTGCTACTGAGTTGTATGAGTTCTGTATCTATTTTGGATATTAACCCCTACCAGACATATCATTTGCAAATACCTTCTCCCGTTCAGGTTGCCTTTTCGTTTCATTGATAGTTTCCTTCACTCTGCAAAAGCTTTTTAGTTTGATGTAGTCCCATTTGTTTATTTTTACTTCTGTTTCCCTTGCCTGAGGAGACAGGTCAAAGAATATTACTAAGACTGACGTCAAAAAACTGCCTATGTTTTCTTCTAGGAGCTTTATGGTTTCAGGTCGTACATTTAAGTCTTCAGTTCATTTTGAATTAATTTTTGTGCATGGTGTGAGAGAGTAGTCCAGTTTGATTCTTTTACACGTAGCTGTCCAGTTCTCCCAGCACCATTTATTGAAGTGGCTGTCTTTTCCCTATCATATAGTCTTGCCGCCTTTGTCATGGATTAATTGCCCCTACAGGTCTGTTTTAAAGATGAAGTCAGCGCCTCTGGTGTCTTCCCAGCTGCTAGTTTCAATTTACCTGATAACTGGGCAATGAGGATTGGGTTCCAGGCTTGATAGGAGAGCTCATTCTCAGAGTTCTGGCTCTGTGGCAGTCAGGGAGCTTCTTGTTCTTGCTACTGTGTCTGTTGCTGGTCCCACCTTGGGCGGTACACCGTGTAGACAGGCAGTAAGGACAGGAGCACAGAGGTGACTACTATGGATTGGTCAGCAGCAGGTATTTGTACGCCTTCAGCCCAGCTCTTTGTGATGATGCCATTCACGAGTGAGGTCCCTGAATAAATGTCGACTGTGCACCTGTGATCAGGCGGGATTCCGTGAGCGAAGCAAAGCCCCTGACGTCAGGGAATTTACATCGTAGTGTGTGAATAGATAAAATAAATAAACACATGACCTGTCAGAGAGCAGTGGTCACGGCAGAGGGACAGCCCAGACGGGAGAGGGTGGGAGTCCTGGAGAAGGGGTGTGAGGGGTCATGTCACATGGGGCAGGTTGGGGGAGGCCGCCCGGCCAGGAAACACTGGGGCAGAGGCAGGAAGTCAGCCACGCAGGTGTCTGCGGGAAGAGCCTTCCTGGCAGAGGGAACTGCGAGGACGGGGCCCTGAGGCTTCTGCAAAGCCTCAAGAATGAGGTGGGTGGGAGCAGAGAGAGCCGG
>RJWK010028889.1:0-25565 GCA_004363435.1 Platanista minor | reverse complement strand
GGCTCGGGACCGCCTCCTCCCCTCGGGAAGAGGGAAAGCGAGGCCACCACCTGAAGGTGGTGGAAGAGCTAGTGGCGACCTGACTAGGGGTGGCCCTCGGTCCGCACTGTGCCTCCGCACGGAACAGGCGGGCGGGAAGGACCGAACAACAACTGCGAAACTTAATACCCCCCCTCCTCCTCGAGTAGAAGTGGCCCTTTCCGCTGGAAGACGACCTCCCTGCCGCCTCCTAGAGGCCCACCTTGGTTTCTTTCCCTCCCTCCCCCCTGCATCTTCAATTTCTCCCCACCTTGCTCCACATCCAGGTCTCAGTTATAACCCCTCCAAACCCAAACAAAACCCAGAACCGCCCCTAGCTCAGCCTCCCGCTCCTGCCACTGCCCTCCTCTCACTCCACGCCAGCAGCTGCCTCTTCTGTCGCTAGGAGGGCCGTGCTGTGGCCGAGTCCAGCTCCCCTGAGTTCCTCAACCCAGTACCCTCTTACCTGTCCCCAGCCTCCCTCATCCGATACCGACTGATTCCGTCTTCAAATGCCCGCCTTCCCTGGATTCCGGTCCTACTTTCTGGCCCCTAAATGTCAAGGTTCCCAAAGCTCTCTCTTCAGCCTCCTTTTTTTCTCTACACTTTCTTGGCAACTCATCTTGTGGCTTCAAGTAAGTAAATCTGCCTTCCTAGCATTGGCATCATGAAGGAGTGCCAGTTCGGCATTCACAATTGCTTGGGAACTTCTCCATTTGTGTTCTACTGGCGTTACAGAGTCAACAAATATTATTGAGCACATATTATATGCTAAGCACTGTTCTGGGTGCTGGGAAGCAAGAGTAAACAAGATAAAAACCCCTGCTTTGCAATCAGCAAGCCCCGAACTTCCTTCCCAGACTTGCCGTCTGGCACTGTTTTCTCCATTTATAATACTACTGTTCTCCTAGGCTCAAAACCGTGCAATCGCCTTTGACTCTGCAGCCCCCTTGCATCTCATACCTAATTCGTTCCAGACCTAAGCAAATCTTTCTCTTTAGTAGCTGATGTGTACCACCTCTCTTTCCTCCCCGTTCAGAAGATCCCACTTCAAGCTCTTATCACCCTTTGCCTGGATTAGTATAAGAAGCAAATGGAGAATGTGCCCACCCTGTCCACAGAGAGAGGCTGAGGTGGCCAAGCTCTGGCCCGAGGCACCGGGGCGCCAGGGCAGCGAGGATGTCGGCTTTGTTAGTCCGGGCCACTGTCCGTGCTGTGAGCCAGACGAAGCTGCAGCCCACCTGGACCACCCTCACCCTCATCCCTTCAGCAGTAAACAAGATAGAACAACTTCTGAAAGATAAACCTGAACACGTAGGTGTGAAAGTTGGTGTCCAAACCAAGGGCTGTAATGGCCTTTGCTACCTGCTAGAATATACGAAGACAGGGAAACTCTGACGAGGAGGTTCTTCAAGATGGTGTCAGCGTGGTCATCGAGAAGAAAGTACCGTGAATACTTTTAGGAACAGAAATGGACTGTGTTGAAGACAAATGATCCAGTGAGCTTGTGTTCAACAACCCAAACATCAGGGCTTCCCTGGTGGCTCAGTGGTTAAGAATCCGCTTACCAATGCAGGGGACACAGGTTCGAGCACTGGTCCGGGAAGATCCCCCATGCCGCGGAGCAAATAAGCCCATGCACCACAACTACTGAGCTTGCACTCTAGAGCCCGCGAACCATAACTACTGAGCCCACAGGCCACAACTACTGAGGCCCGTGGGCCTAGAGTCCGTGCTCCACAACAAGAGAAGCCACCGCAATGAGAAGCCCGTGCACCGCAACGAAGAGTAGCCCCACTCACCACAACTAGAGAAAGCCCACGCGCAGCAAGGAAGACCCAGAGCGGCCAAAAATAAATAAATAAATTTATTTTAAAAAAAAACAAACCTCAAAGGAACGTGTGTCTGTGGAGAAAGTATTAACGTTAGACTCCTCAGGACTACTCGGGCGGTAGGCCCCAGGAGAGTTGTGGAAGCTCTAGGGCTTATTGAAGAAATCATGTGACTGTCACGTGCTTAAGGTTTGTAATGTCTGGCTGCCTTACAAGGAAAGTAAAGTGGTGCGTTTAGAAAAAATAATAATAATAAGCAACTGGATCTCCTGCCTCCAGTTTGCTACCCTCTGACCTCTCCGGCACAGGCAATCAGGTTACTCAACCTAAACCACAGCTCCTGTAGAACCCGCAGTGTCTCCTGGATCAAATCTAACTTCCTAGCCTGGCTCTCACAGTGTGACCTGTCTTCCTTTGCAAACTTGCCTCCCGGCACTCCTACTAGGACCCCTTTTCTGCAGCCAGACTTCCCCACATTTGCACCTTTCCTAAAGCTTCTCACCCGCTGGGAAGCCCTTCTCCACACGCATCTCTGCACATTGGGACAAAGTCACTTGCACGACACTAGTCATTCGTGTTCTTCACCAGAGTATTTCCAGCTCTCTGCCTTCTGGGCACAGGCTAGGATTTGAAGTTAGGTGTGGCCCTATGGCTAACTGTGGGCAGGGAAATGGCAAACGGCAAATGATACACACCACTTCCAGGTGGGAGCATGAGGACGCAATGCACAATCCCCATGCCTTCTCTCCCTGGCTAGATGATCCTGGAAGCACATGCTGAGATAAGACAAGACCCCTATTACCCTGCAGCCCTAGGTGGCTGCAGTGAGCAGAGACTTCTGCTGATGTGCATTTGATATGTAGCATCAATGAGAAGTAAACTTTGGGGATGTTAAGCCACTGAGAGTCGAGGCTTCTTTGTTATTGCAGCAAGTCTAACCTCTCCAGATTGATACACTACTTCCTCCATGAGGTTTTCCTTCCCTCTAAACCAGAACTAGGTCTGTTTATGCCTCTACTGTGGAATTTATCACCTTTTCTTTGCATTTCTGTCAATGTCTTATGCACCTTTGAGTCCTCAGAGCCTAGCACACTGACTGGCACTATCCCTTGAATAAATAGAAAATAATTCTGCCCCTTCCATCATATGAAGCATTCCAAAGCTAAATAGAAGATATCAGAAAATAATTTTCTGCAGATTGTGACGAAGTCGCCTACGGAACTTTGTAGGTACTACCTTGGTACCACAGTCACCAATGACACAATACCCTTCAATTAGTGTAGATGATGGAAAGTAAGCTGGATCCAAAGTAACATAAAGGAGAGGCATTCATGGCACTCAAACCTGCTGCCCTGCTACAAAAGGAGCGTCTCATATCATCTCCCAGGTTCCTGGAGCACCCTCTTTTATCTCATGGAGCTGTGAATGCCTTGCACGTAGAAGGCACTCAGTGCTGTCATTTGAATGCAAAGCACATGCCGTGCATTTACTGTGATTGCAGGCTAGGAGGAGGTGATGCAGGCCAAGACCCTCCCCCTGACATTGTGTCACATCAGCTTACTGAGTGCACAACCACGTGTGTGACAGAGGAAGAAGTGTAACCACATGTCCTGACATTAAACCCATGACATGTGAGGTCAGTGCTTTTATTCCTAAGTTGTAAGTGAAGAAACCCAAGAGCAGAAGCCCGAGCTTCTTTTTTTGTTTGTTTGTTTGTTAATATTCATTTATTTTGGCTGTACCAGGTCTTAGTTGCGGGCATGCAAACTCTTAGTTGTGACACGCATGCGGGATCTAGTTCCCCCACCAGGGCCCCCTGTATTGAGAGCACGGAGTCTTAGCCACTGGACCACCAGGGAAGTCCCCTGAGCTTCGTAATATGCTGACATGCTCATCAGCTTCATGGCCTCATTGTTCCCTGCAACCACATTTAGAGAGCTCTTACGTGGACCAGGAAAATCAAAACACCCTGGAGTGCAAGCTCTAATTGAGGAGAGTACCAGATCCTGGAAGAACTGAGGAAGGAGAGATTAACTATGCCTGTGAAAGCTCCACAGAAGTGGCATTTCAGCTGAATTTGGATTTCACCGACAGAAGGAGAAAAGGGGTGGTGGGGGGGTGATGTGGGAAAGATGCCAGGCAGATGCAGTATTGCTGTCAAGGCCAGGGGCATGGGTGGGCGTCATGCAGGGGGAAGGCACAATTTCCTCGTGACTGCTAAACAACCGGTATTTAGAAAGTGCATGTTTACCTTCCACTGGGGAGTAGGTGTCAGGTATACAAATCTTGTTCTAGAACATTAAGCTACATTTCACGGATGATGGCTCCCTCACTGGTTCACCCTGCTCTCCGCCCATTCCAAACCTCTCCCACACCACTTGTCTGCGGATGGGTCCTCTCGGGAGTGGGATTTGCCTGCAGGCCTGGAGTGATCTGCTTCACCTGGGTTTGCTCCCCTTCTCACCAACTTGAGCAGCAGCAGAGCTCGGTGACTTTAAACTTGGGCTGGGGGCTTCCCTGGTGGCGCAGTGGTTGCGAGTCCACCTGCCGAGGCAGGGGACATGGGTTCGTGCTCCGGTCTGGGAGGATCCCACATGCCATGGAGCGGCTGGGCCCGTGAGCCATGGCCGCTGAGCCTGCGCGTCCGGAGCCTGTGCTCCGCAAGGGAGAGGCCACAACAGTGAGAGGCCCGCGTACCGCAAAAAAAACAAAACAAAACAAAAAAGACTTGGGCTGGGTCTGCCTGACGCGACCACAATCCCTCCCATGTCATCACCAGTTGAAGCCAGTGTCTTTCAGCCTGTGGTCAGTCCACTAAGTGGCTCTGGCCCCAAGGACATTGGGGCAGCTGGAGTGGCCTTCTGAGGGGCCCCCAGCGGACAGAGTCCTGGGGTCAAGAAGAGAAGCAGTTACCCGGGAGACGGTAGCTTGGGAGTGGGAGTATTTGTGGGGGAAGAGAAAGATGGTGATGGAGGCCCTGTGAGTTGGTCATTGCAGCAAACTACATGGGCCTCAGGCTGACATCTGAGTTTGAGTCTGGATTTACCCCCTAGGAGCGTGAGAACCTGGCTATATCCTTTAGGCTGTCTGCTCTTGGGTTTCTTCACTTACAATTTAGGAATAAAAGCACTGACCTCACATGTCATCGGTTTAATGTCAGGACATGTGGTTACACTTCTTCCTCTGTCACACACGTGGTTGTGCACTCAGTAAGCTGACGTGACACAATGTCAGGGGGAGGGTCTTGGCCTGCATCACCTCCTCCTAGCCTGCAATCGCAGTAAATGCACGGCATGTGCTTTGCATTCAAATGACAGCACTGAGTGCCTTCTACGTGCAAGGCATTCACAGCTCCATGAGATAAAAGAGGGTGCTCCAGGAACCTGGGAGATGATATGAGACGCTCCTTTTGTAGCAGGGCAGCAGGTTTGAGTGCCATGAATGCCTCTCCTTTATATTACTTCAGATCTGGCCATCTTGGTAATAATACCTTCAACGTCCATTTACTGAAACAATTCTAAAGGCATCACCGACTTTCTTTATACCACCCACCCACAAACAACAAATCTGTCAGTTCTACCCCCAAAATATATTTGGAATCTGTCTACTCCCTGTTTTCCTACTGCATCTCACTCTTCCAAGCCACCATCTAGTCCTCCCAGGACTACACATCACCTCCTGAAGCCCCCTGCCTTCTTCCACTCAGCTCCACTCCAATCTGCTGTGATTACAGATACATGGCACTGCATCACCCGTCTTTCAAAACACAAAGTTCCTGAAGGCAAGGATCAGTATCTGCTGGTTCCCCAGCTCACACTCAAGAAATGCTGGTTAAATTATTTTAAAACTAAATGAATAAGTGAAGATGTTTTCTGGCTTTCCATTATCACTCAAAATTTTTATTGTTAAATGCAACGCAAATATAGAAAAACTGCATAAAGTAAATACACAGCTTATTGGATTATTCTACAGCAACACCTTATCATCACCACTGGAACTTTGTCAACACAGCCCAGCCCCGACCCCTCCATGTGCCTGTCCCCAAACAACCCCAGTTCCCCCGAGTAGCAGTGCTGTGGACCTCTACGGGGATTACTTGCTCATTTTTCTTACATGGTTTTTATCATCTAGGCCTGAATCTCTGCACATCATTGTTTAGCTTTGGCCTGCCTTTTCTTTGTCTGTTTTGTTTCCAACATGTCTTTTAGGTCTCTTTTAATCTAGAGGTTCCCTTTTTTCTTCCTTGACAATTGTTCTTCCTTTACAATTTATTTACTGAAGAAGTCAGACCATTTGTCCTGCAGACTTCCCACAGTGAGGATTTTGTGGACTGTATCTTCAAACAGTTGTCTCTTCAGTGAGTTCCCTTGTGCTCTGTATTTCCTACAAATTGTTGTATTTAGAGGCTTAATGAGATGAATGTTTGATTGTTTTTTGGAGGGAAGATTCTTCGTAGGTGGTGGTGTGTTTTTCAACGTGAGGCCTATGTCTGGCTGTCTCGTTTTGTTTTGCTAGTTCCATGCTTAGATTCTAAATTCAGGAAATGTGAATGGTAACATTTCAATTTATCATCCCTTGTTTATTTACATGCTGGAATACTTCTATATAGAGAGATTTCTCATCTATGTGGTTACCTGGTAGTAATGTTTGTGCAGGAAGGGAAGAGTAAAGGCCTGAGTCTCTCCCTCTGTCGAGTAGTTTTCAAAATAGTCAGCTTTCTAGCGTCTTCCAAAGGGAACAATTGGTGTTTGTTTGCTTGTTTTTGTATTATTATGAATTATTGGATTTAAATGTATTGATATGTTTTGGTTCATTGCCATTTGTATGCTATTGATGTTCAAACTCTCCCCTCTGTGACCAGCAGGGATGTCTTCAAGTTGGTTCTTTTTTTTTTTTTTTTTTAATATTTATTTATTTAGTTATTTATTTTGGCTGCACCGGGTCTTAGTTGCAGCCTGCAGGATCTTTTTAGTTGTGGCATGTGGACTTCTTGGTTGTGGCATGCGGGATCTTGTTCCCCGACAGGGGATTGAACCCGGGCCCCCTGCATTGGGAGCGCAGAGTCTCTTACTCACTGCACCAGCAGGGAAGTCCTGGTTCTGACTCTTTTTTCACCCAATCCTACTCATCTTTGATCATTCTCTGCTTTCTGGTCAGATGTTTCAGGTTCACCTTGTACATTCCCTGCCCACACATGCAATCAGCCATTTCTTCAAGAAGTCCCATTGTCTTTTAGCGAGAAACAGCATTTCAAGACAATCACCTGGGCACAAGAAATGTTTATTACTACTGCGCTGGTCATTTTTTCTGGGGCTTTTTTCTTTTTTGGCTATGCCATGCAGCTTGTGGGATCTCAGTTCCCCGACCAGGGCCATGGCAGTGAAAGCCTGGAATCCTAACCACTAGGCCACAAGGGAACTCCTGTTTCTGGGGCTTTTGAAGGACAAAGCTAGGAATTTTTTTAAAAGAGATAAAATACTCAACAAATTCACATTGATACTTCTGATTCAAATGTAGGACCCCAGAGTAGTACTGACTGTAACATCTTGTATCTGTGTTTTCCTTTTCCCATACTGAGAGTCCTTCTCATGTCACTGGGTTTTTTAGTCCCATCTCCTTTATTGAGTGAAGGCAACAGGCACAATTTTCTCATTAGAGTTCAGCGAATCTGCCCTTAATAGAGTTTTTGTCAACTTGCCAGCTCAAAAACAACAGAATGCTCTAGCTGATTTGAGCAAAAAAAAAAAAGAGGAAATTATTAAAAGATTCTTAGGAAACTCACAGAATCTCTGGGAGGGCCAGAGAGGCAAGAAGGGAGGAGACAGAGGCAGGAACAAGGCCAGCCACACTGCAGGGCTGCCTGGGAAGCCTCACTGCTCCCGTCCCAGGGAGACACCACTACAGCTCAGCCCAGTGAGACCGACCCTGGACGCCAGTCATGCCACCCTACTGCCCGGGAATTGAATGTTCTGTTGTCGCTATAACCAGAGAGTGGCCTGTGGGGTCTCTTTGTTCCCTCTTGAGTGAGTCTCTTGTGAGTGCATCTCATTGGTGACTCTAAGTGACACCTGTGCCCTCCCCACAAGCCAGCTGAGAAGTCCAGTTCTGCTCCTGCCTTGGGTAGACAGGACGCATAATATGGAAATCCTGCCAACATAACAGGGCTGCCCCCCAAACACTCTGGTGTCCACGGACGGTGCAAATGCAGATGCTCTGAGCTGGTAGTCTTGATATGTATTTTATTACCTGGGCCTACTTACCTGCTTCTCTGCTGAGCATCTTTGAGAATTTCTGCCCTGTCCACATCATCAGCACATCCAAGTTCATCCTTTCTTTCATCTGATATTTGTAGCTACCCCTGACCCATGGTGCTGCATGGGGCCTATTTACTATTTGTTTTATTTATTTAAATTAATTTATTTATTATCTATGTTTTGAATTAATTTTTATTGGAGTATAGTTGCTTTAGAATGTTGTGTTAGTTTCTACTGCACAGCAAAATGAATCAGCCATACATACACATATATCCCCTTCCTTTTGGATTTCCCTCCTATTTAGGCCACCACAGAGCATTAAGTAGGGTTCCCTTGCTATACAGTATGTTCCCATCAGTTTTATACATAGTATCAACAGTGTGTGTGTCATGTTTTATTTTATACAGAGTATCAATAGTGTGTATGTGTCAATCCCAATCTCCCAATCCCTCCCACCCCACCCCTTTCCCCCTTGGTATCCATACATTTGTTCTCTACGTCTGTGTCTCTATTTCCGCTTTGCAACATGGGCTTTTTAAAAATCAAAGTACCTGATACATTTGCTTACATTCTGAGTCCAGTGTTCATCCACCAAGTGAAAGGAAGTTTTAATCAAATAATGTAAATAAATATGTGGTTTACAAGATTCTTGCAGCGTATGCTCTTGACTCCACAGAACAAGAAAATGGCAAGATTGACGTTTCTACTCCTATTACAAACTCTTCAATGGCCACATTATTGGGTAAAAAATATTATCTTCTGATATGAAGTTGGTAAAAATGTTTTATTTTTATTTGGCCTTGTGGCTTGCAGGATCCTAGTTCCCTAACCAGGGATTGAACCCAGGCCCTCGGCAGTGAAAGTGAGGAGTCCCAACCACTGAACCACTAGGGAACTCCCCAAAAGTTTTAAATTATCAAGACCATGGACTTACATCACACATTAATAATGTCCATTTACAACGTACATTAATAATGACGTTCCTCACTCTAAGCGTATGTTGGGTCTGGCGGCACTGACAAATATTATGAGGCCAACATGATTAATGACACTTAAAAACTAAATGTCCAGCACATGAAGACAAGCCACTACAATTTTTTCAGCACTTAAAGTCATGCAATACTCAATTTTGTAATTTACAAAATTTCATTTAGGAATGATAAACATACGGCTTGAGGTTCTTAATTAAATGCCAAAGACAAAAAGCCATAAACCATCGTAGAATCACCTTGTCCTGCCACAGTAAAAAGGGCTGAAATAGTACACAAAAGCAACATGGAAGCAGAATAATCCATGCTTCTGTCAGCAAGTGCTGTCGGAAGATGACAGCTTTGAAGAAGCAAGCAAAAAGCCACATCAGGCTGTGTGGAAGGTGTGGATGAAAGTACAGCTCAGTTTATGGTATAATATTTACCAATTGCTTTAATCACAAAGTACACAAATACTGTTGTTTTACTGAGCCCTATGTACTGGGAGAAGATGTTTTCAACAAATAATACTACCTCACATTCATTGAGCACTTGTCTACACTGGGCCCTGGTGTAGCTTTAGCATCTTTCTCTGTGTCCACTCACTCCTAACCCAACAACCTAAGTGCTATCACCACCCCCATTTCTTCAGATGGAGAAACTAAGGCACAGAGCAGTTAGACAACCTCCTCAAGGTCACCCAGCCAGTAAGTAGGTGGCCAAATTAGGAAAAGAATCAGGTAGTTTGGCTTCAGAATTCCCACTTGTAACATGATAGCTGCCTTTTAAATTTTATTTGTAATTTATGGGAAAGAATGTAGTATGAAAAATCTCAGAAAATGTAATGCTGATGGATTGGCTGCTTTGGTTGGAATAACGAAATATTTCCAGATAAAGTTTGATGCTGGAAATCGTAAGTGCATGAAATGCTACCAAATGTCTCCAACCAATGTCGTTATTCTGATTAGAATCAGAATATGAATCTTCACAGCATTTTTAAATAAGATTGGAAGTGACCAAGAAAACATTTTGTACCTCACAGAGAGATTCATCTTGTGACAAAGTAATCAGAGTTGTTGAAATTAATGATGTTATGCTGTTCCCTGTTTGTTTTTTAAGCTAAAAACACCTTTTCAACTTGCTTTTTCTAAAGAAACCTATGCTATGGAGAAATTTGAAAAACAACGTCTGGAAAGGTTTCCATTATACTTAAGCTCGGAAATAGAATTGGTAGATAGGATTGGAAATTTAGTATCGTGCTGTTAACAGGCACAGTCAAGGATGACTTATCCCATTCCAGCCTGTTTTTGCAATTTCTCTTCCGGCTTAAAAAAACTTTATTGAGGTATAATTGACATACAATAAACTGCACATATTAGAAAGGTACAATCTGATAAGTTTGACACACGTCAACTTACACACCCCTGAAACCATCACCATAGTCAAGAACTCTTTCAGCTTTGATAGCCATGAAATACAACGAAACAAGCAGACCTTAGAACCTGACTTTCTAATTGCTGTGTTGCAAAGTGTTAGAACACAATTTAAAAGAAGGTGTGAGGGAACATAACTCTCCACTCCTTAAGCACATAGCAATGTCCTGCCAGAGAGGGGAGGGGAGAGAAACTTCACAGGGGAGAAACTGACAAACACACCACAGGCAGGTTATCAAGGACGACACGGACAGTGACAATCGTGGTGACAGCTTGTCCCCTTGATATGCTGTGATGAACACGGCACTTGGCTGTGGTCTTCCTCCCCAGTAACACACAATCCCAGGGTCTTATCATGAGAAGAACACCCAACCAATCCTGCTAGAGGAGCATCCTACAATATGCCTGACCGGTACGCCTCGAAACCTTCAAAGTCATCAAAAACAGGGAAAGTCTGAGGAAGCTCCACAGTCGAGAGGAGTTTAAAGAGACACACCTAAATATGTGATATCCTGGGACAGAAAAAGGACACTGGGTAAAAACTAAGGAAATCTGAAAGAACTACGGACTTTAGTTAGAGAGAGAACAAAAGCAATCACTTTGCTTGCACTAAAACTTGTAATATTTCACTGGACCCAAAAGGCTTTGTACCTTTAGTAAATAAAATTTGGAAAAAAAATTTCATCTTTCTTATGCTTCCCAAATTTCCATTTATGATAGTACATGCATACAGCTTTTAAATGACTCTCTATAGAGGGCACAAATTTAAAAGATTTTACTCTTGGAGGCTGCTGCTCTAATCAGAAAGAGCCACCGACTCCAGCATTTTAAGTTCAATCAGACCTGGGTTAAGTTGGCCTGAGAACTCCTCGAGATTCCTCAAGAAGTCATGCCCCATCCATTTCAAGGATTCTAGAAAAACTTTTTTTTTTTGCGGTACGCGGGCCTCTCACTGCTGTGGCCTCTCCCGTTGCGGAGCACAGGCTCCGGACGCGCAGGCTCAGCGGCCACGGCTCATGGGCCCAGCCGCTCGGCGGCATGTGGGATCCTCCCGGACCGGGGCGCGAACCCGCGTCCCCCGCATCCGCAGGCGGGCTCTCAACCACTGCGCCACCAGGGAAGCCCTAGAAAAACGTTTTTTATTTGGTTAGGTCCTGTCCCCCTTCCCTGTATACCTGGGCCACTCCCGGAGGAAAAGCCCAGCAGCCTGCGATTGTGAAGGGCTGCTAGACACAGTGCCCACAGAGGGCAGGAGAGACACCATTTCCCCTTATTCACTCTAGGTAACAAGGCAAGGCACCGACTATTTTACAAGGACCACTTCACCCTTTGTCCCAGAAAAGTACTGCACGTCCCAGACTTTGGCTCTGTGCTGAGGAACATGTGAGCTGGTGGCTGTTTCAGCTGTGAAATGGGGGGGCAGGGGGCAGGTGCCACAGGGCCTTCTGGTTCCTTCCATCAATCTTGCCCGTGTCCACTTCTAACAAGTCATGTCAGACCGTGCGTTCCTTTGGAGGGGACCCTGGGGCCTGTCCAAATTAACTTAGAGACTCGTCACGTCCCAGTGTGTCTCCTAAATCAGAGAATCGGCGTCATGGCAACTGAAACCAGAGATTACTAGGACACCTGGGCTGGCTCAGACCTCGATTGCCAGGTTCCGATTTGTAACTGAGAGCAGACGAGGAGGTTGGATGACCTCACGCCAAAGTCTGCAGGGACCTGCCGGCACCGCAGGCAGCCACCAAGGTGGGCAGGGCCACGTTCCCCAGAGGGCAAGGCTGAGTCACCGGCAGAAACTAGGGGATGAGCGAGTTTCTCTCAGGACCCTGTGCGGGGAAGGTGCCGCCAGGGAGCAGAGCGGAGCTGGTCTAGGTGAGGCCTGCCCTGCAGTCCCTGCCTTACGTACATTTCCTTTCAAAATTAAAAATCTTACATCTGCATACGGCATCTATAGATCTACAGATACAGAGATAGAGCTCTCCATCAATCCAGGGTGAGGACGACAGGTGAACCTCATCGCCAGGATGTTCGGATCTACCCTCAGCTCCCTTTGTACTGACCCCATTGGGGTAAAGGAACCCACTGCTATTTCACCAGCCCCAGGCATTTCCGAGGACCACCACTGACAGCGGTGTGGGTACTGGACACCAGTCCTAAGAGATGGCCAGTTGGATGAGTCCTGGTTGACAGGCGCCAGTTATGAGGTGACTCCTGGGCCCACTGTCTCCCAGGGCCGACATACATGGAGCAAAGGGATGCACAGTGACAGCTGGGCTTGGGTCTCTGCTTCATCCCTCACCAGGCAGAGGACCTCAGCTTTCGGTAAGATAACAGCCATGCTCTGAAGTTCAGACAATTAAATGAAGCGCTGTATACAAAGCAGCTAGCAGATGGCAGGCACTAACGTACAAAAAGCTGGTCTGTTAGGTTTGGAACTGAATCATAATGAATGTAGACCCACATTTGCCAGCTGGTATTGCAGAGGGTCAAGTGAAAACACTCTTCAGGACACTGGCAGAAACTGGCTTCAAAAAAATGAAATTTCCTCTTTTTCGAGACCTTTCTGGCAGGAAGTTGTGAGGCCAGTGCAGGAGGGAGGGGCAGATGGCGATGTGCTGATCGCTACAGAGAACCAGCCTGTTCAACTGGTTTGTCCCAAGGTGCTTCCTCACCAGAGGCTCATAAAATGCACACTCCCTATATGTACATACATGTACTCTTATACACAGGTATGTATGTATATGCAAGGGACTCTTAACTGCACCATATACTGTAAATCAGCATCACAGTAAACTAGAGTGAGGACTCTTGAGATTAGCCCGTGAATTTACTCAGACAAGTAGCCGAATGTTAGATCACCAGTGAAAACCACCCCCAGGCACAAAGTGCTGAAAGCAGGCGTGGGGTAAACAAGCCTCCTTCAATGAGAAAAACAGTGCCTACCAGTGGCAGGTTATTTAAGAAACTCAGAAATGGAGGCTGCAAACCATTCCCTAAAAATTCAGCCACAAGCTTCGCTCACTGTTTCCAGAATCAGGAAGAAAAGTCTCATCTTAAAAAACATTAATTATATTTTGCTGCACCAAATTCTTAACTTTCTGACTGATTTTATTTCTTTTAGCTAACCATGTAATTCATTCTCAGATGTGATCAAATGAATGATCACTACATGTTTATAGGAATTTATAGGATGTCGATAGCTCAAAAGGAGACAGTTAATTGAGAGAAGAAAACTTTAAAAATTCCTGATGTACAAACTCAGATGGACTTGTCATCATAAAAAGAAGAAATGTTATATGAAATATTAAGGTAAAGCAAGCAGGGACTTCCCCAGTGGTCCAGTGGTTGGTTAGGACTCCACACTTCCACTGCAGGGGGGAACAGGTCTGATCCCTGGTCAGGGAACTAAGATCCCACATGCCATTCGGTGGAGACAAAAAAAAAAAAAAAAAAAAAAAAAAAAAAAAAAAAAAAAAAAAAAAAGAAGAGAAAGATAAAGCAAGCAGCTCTTATGGAATTTAAAAATGTAATTACAAAATTCACTAGAAAGGCTGAAGGTAAGCAGAGCAATCATCCAGATTACAGACTAAAACTAAAGAAGGAGCAATCAGGGAGGTCCAAGGTTTAGCTAATTACAATTTTAGAAAACAAAACACAGTGCAGGAAATCATTAAAGAAATAATGAAAGACCAGTTTCTCTGAGATCAGTAAAAGCCACCAGCTTTGAGGCTGAAGCACTTTCCCTCTTCCAGCTTCCTGTACCAATTCCTGCCTCTGCCTTGCACTGAGAGACCCTCCAGGGAAGGAAGCACCACTGTCCAGGGCAGGAGGGTTAAAGCCATCACCGCGAGTAACGCCAGGCCAATAAAACAAGGAGTCCTGGTGGAAGTTAAAGTATTTATTGATGTGTTTAAACTCTGTACATTCTCCACAGATCAGATTAAGGAGTTTGTAGGTGAAGTTTATCTGTGCATAGTGGGAAGAAACATGGATGGGGTAAAGCGGAGGAAGAAGAAAAACAAAAACAGTCACAGGGAAATAGAAAAAAAATGCACCACAGGTTACCAGAACCTTCAGAATTAAAAAAAAAAAAAAGGAAAAGCAGCAGCTGTGAGCGTCAACGTCAACTATACAAGCATCACAAAGACTCATGTGAAGGAAACAAAATCTTCAAAGCTTTCCATGGGGTCTACAGATCATTCTGTGTACAGCCTGGAGCATCCACCTTCCAGAGAAAAGCAAACCTCCCGCATTCTCCCCAGGATGCCGGCCACCTCCTCCTGCTGTCTTCTCTCAGTGAACGGCGGGGACGGTGGAGACCAGTGCCTTTGCAGGGGGTGGGAAATGCCCAAAGAGGAAAACAGCACATCTGGACATTACTCGGGAGAGAAGTGAGCGGTCAAAAGCTACGGTGACTCAACGGCGGTCAGTGGAAGAACGTCATGTACAAACTACAGCCTAATTTCTGTGGAAGAACTGGATTCAGAAGGAACGCAGTAATGGCCCTAATCTGTACACACGAGGCTCGCTGAAGGAAGCTGGAACTCAAATGCTTGCTCTGAGAGCCTCCTTGGTGACAGGACTTGTGTGGAGACACCCAGGTACCCAGTGGTGGGCGCACCAGACTTCCAAGAAACTGGTCCTTCAAAGGAATTTTGAGAGGGGGATCATGATGTATTTTAAGGATCAATTATGGCTCCGTATTTCAGTTAGTTTCTCAGCAACTTTCTGAAAGCTTTAAACTTTCTGAAAACTTTCTGTAAAGCTTTAAATGAGGAATACTGCCTCTTCTCTTTTTAAAATAAAAACCAGGACAGTGAGTCATAAAGAGCTGATTTACACAATGCGGCCGGAACAAACAGCCTGCATGTAGCATGTACAGTCTATCATTGAAAATCAACATTTTCCATTTCTACAGAGAGCATGTGTGAGACAATACGATAGAAGTGGGACTCCTGATTAATTTAAAAAAGAAAACTACATCAGTCAAATATCTGTAATAGATAATTTTTTCACTTCATTTAAGGTTTATATATCATATATTGTTATATTAACATTTTTTCACCCATTTAAAAAGAATGGAAATTGTGATTCTACAGTAGTACTTTATAGTCTTAATGATCCAGGAGGTCTGAGTGTAAGATGAAATCCTCTGGAAGTAACTGTCGGTCAGTCGTAGATCCAAACCTCTGGACATGTGCTGCCCGCCTCACCCCCCCACTCCAGCCGGGTGTCGTGCTTCACCTGCTTAAATCTGCATCTGCTCCAGGTATTTGTAGGTTGGGTTTTCGTAACCATGATTCTGCATCTTGTTCAGGTGACGCTCTTCTGGGGTGAGCATTGGGTCGACCTGCAGGAAGAAAGATGGGGGTTATTGCGTGAGCCCAAGAGAACTTCCCAGGGCATCAGCAGACCTGAGCTGTACGATCCCCGGGGACCACGGGGTGGACCAAACAAGAGCAGGCGGTGAGGACCCAGGAGGAGGAAAGAGAAAAGAAGAGGGTCAGAGAGGCCAGGCTGCTGAAAGCTGGAGTCCACGTTGGAGAAAACAGTGAGCTGAATCTCCCAGCACCACAGTGACACGTCTCAGCTCTGCCGCTTCTCTGCGGCACAGCCTCGGCAAGGGCCAAGGAGCGGGACCAGATGACCTCAGGTCCCCTCCAGCCCTGGAACCCTACAACTAGGCCAGTGTGCAGCAGGAAGTGAAGCCGGATAACTAAGACACACGCATCTGCATTCATTTCCGCCAGCAGATTCTATTCTTTAATGTATTCATTTTCTAGAATCAAGACACTGTGGACATTCCCACCACTCACCAAAAACAAGTGGTAAGTAAGCAGTTCTAATCACAAGTGAGCAGAAAATGGAAGGGAAACAGCCTGGTCTGGCTCTTTCCGAATTTACTGGTGCTTTTCTCCCCACTGAAAAAGAAGAGTGTTATTCCTATTTCATATTTTTCAGAATCAATTCACTCACATTGCCACTGTTGCCTGAACTGTCATATACCTGGTTTTCTCCTTATAAAACAGGTCAAAAAGAAGCAAACTAATAACAAAGAAAGAAAGAAACAGTATTAGCAGTCCTTCATTCTCAAACACCTATAACGCACCTGAAAAAAAAGGAAACACTGAGGAAACAATCTGAGAAAACAGTTTTCACCCTATGCAGCATAAAATGCTCCTATG
Source organism: Platanista minor (assembly GCA_004363435.1). NCBI lineage: Eukaryota > Metazoa > Chordata > Mammalia > Artiodactyla > Platanistidae > Platanista > Platanista minor. Next base: position 8,875 of record RJWK010028889.1, on the reverse strand, counting down.
TTTTCCTCGCATTCACGGTCGAAGCCCAAATTAATGTTAAGAGTTGGCAAAAGCTCTTGTGACAGGATCAACTTGACTCAGCCGAGGCTGACTTCCGAGACGTGACCTCATAATCCAGAGAGTCATCTAACTGACGCACAGCCCCTGACAAGACACTCGAATTCTGCAAGCCCCCTGACGGCTCACCTCCACGATGCCATGGCTGATGGTGCCGTACTGCCTCTTCCTCAGCATCACCAGGCTGATGACGATGACCGTGGCGATGGCCACCGCAATGACCAGCAGACCGATGAGGGCGCTGCTGCTCAGACTGAAGTCCTCCCGCAGGGGCCCCACGGATTCCTAACGTAACGAAGAAGACGTGCAACAAGGTGTGAGAGACAACAAGCAGCGGGGGAGGCCGTGAGCCTTCGGTCATGCCTCCAAAAACCCAAGGGGGTGCCCGGACCCTGCCATCCAGGTCGCCGTCCAGGTCGGGGGAGTCCCCACCTTTTGCAATCTCCATGGAGATTCGAACTTGAGCTTTCTTATATGAAAGCACAGGGGAAATGGGGGACGAGGGACCTTTGATAGCTTAAGATAGTGCAAGGTGCTCCCAGGAGGAAGAGAAAACAGCCGAGGCTGGTGTGGGACCTGCCATCAGGTTTTGGAGTGGGACACATACCGGCCCCTCCTCAAGGCCTCCGACTCTCTCGGCGTTGAGAATCATTTCCTTCACGTCCAGGGTCTCGTCAATGACCTGAAACGGTGTTGCGGGGGAGGGGCGGAGAATATCACCAACTTGGAGAGAGGGCAACTGCTTCTCGTCCCCTCCATTTACCATTTGGTGGAGGGAAGCAGACGCCTGATGGACACTCACTAACCCATCAGCTCTGCGCCATTCACCTAAGTCCGCTCACCAAACCCCTGAACAAAGGAGCAGGTGTGGGTGCAAAACTACTGTACAGCAGTTGGTCTTTTAAGGGTTGTCACCTGCGTTTTCCTTTAGGTAACCCTTGTGGAGATATTTCAGCACAGATTACCAAGCAGCCACGTTTAAATATCAAATTCAGTTAAAGATAATCCAGAAATGTAAGTGATAAAAATGCTAGATGAATAATTAATAGGTGGTATAAACCTCAGGCAGCGTAAGAACCAAATTCAACTCTACTCCATTTTCAAGTTATTAAATCTCTACTCATTTGAAATGGCCTCTCATATTTTATTCATACCTTTATTTGCAAATATATTTTCCACTGTACAGCAAGAGATGAGCTACTGCTGAAAAATAATTCTTTACTCACACCCAGACTCTAAACAATACAGCGCATCTGTGGGAGCCGTCAGAGCCTGCCCATCTGCTAGCCTATGGAAACGGACACGTGGAGGTCCATCTGGGAAGCAGCTAAAACAATGCGACTCACTCTAATTACTCTCAAAGTTAACACGGGGAACAGAGCAGGGAGAAACGGCTCACCATATTTTCATCCACTTTCTTCTTACTGTTAATCACTTTCTCCTCGGCCCCGATCAGTCCTCCTTCCTGCTCTCCCAGTGCAGATCCTGTGTGGAGAGAGCACACCTGAGTTTCCTGGGATAGGCTGACCTCACGCCAACCCCACAGAAGCAGCGAACTCCCTCCTGAGGGCCAGGGAGCCCTCACCAAATGCCCCCTCCCCTTTCTCGATATGCTACTTGTTCCCATTTGGGAGGATGCGCTGTGCTCCACAGGGATGAGTGACACAGGACCAATGGGTGTCATGGAGGAGGAGAGAGTGCTGTGCTCACTTTGCAAGCCTTCAGGAGAAAATACTTTTTGTACTATAAATAGAAGCTGGATCCAAAGGCATTCCAGCATCAAAAAACCCATGACCCACCCTATAACATTACCAAGCACCCACTACCCCTCAACTCACTCCTTTGACACTTCCACCGAGTGGAAGAACTGTCACACCAGCAGCGAACCTGCATGCCTGCCTCAAGCACCATCTTTTTACACCACAGGCAAGTCTTTCTGCCTGAAATACCCTCCCTGACCTTATAACCTTCCTATTTGTTCTTCAAGCTGCAGCTCTTTTTGGGAGACACTCCCAGGGTATAGTACTTAGAGTCACTGTTTGTAATTATTGATTTTCTTCTGTGTCTCTCACTAGGATGTAACCCTCCCGGGGCTTATCAGACAGTCACATCCTCAGTGGTTATGACAGAATGAACAGGAAGGAAGCATTCCCTACATGGGGAGAATTCTAACACCGGGGTGGATGGTACCTTTCCATAAACAGAGCAAGAATGGCACGTCTCTTGTCAAGGTCAGACATTGCCTGGGCCAGCATCACCTGTGCGTGGCACTCCTGATGACAGTGTTCAAAGGCGCAGCACAAACCCAGGGAGAGGAAAAGTGAGGCGCAATCATCTATTTTTAGCCCCAAAGCATGTGACTTCTAGCTCTCTCTCCTACCAGTGTCTCATTAATAATATTATATACAGTGCTACCTAGACGCTTGTGATTTGAACCTTTTATAAACAGATCAACCTGGCGACATACTCGGCATTCTAAGGTGACCACCCGTGAGTAAGATGCCAACACGAGTATTTGCAAAGCACTGCTGTCCCAGGCTGCCAGAGGCCCAGCCACAGCAAAGCTCTGCAGCTCTGGACCCAGAGCCGCTAGTAACCGCACTGCAGCGGCTGAACCCCAAGGCCAGCTAACAGTTAACTCATTAGAATGCAACCAGAAACGAGGCAGCCTTTTTTCCAGAGCTTTCATTTTAAAGAAGAGTTTCACAACTTGATTCTAGGGTGAGTTAAACCAGGGCCGGCTTTTGTGGTCTCAAAATGTCAGTGAAACAGCAACACTGCATTTCAGATATTTGAGAAAGGACTCCCTCTCAGCAGGATACTCATGACCAAGCCTAATAAATTCTAACTCTGCACTCTTTCCATCTCTCTCTCTCTCTCTCTCCTCCTCCTCACAATTTCAAAGGTCATAGGGCAGGATCCTATTTCAAAGATAATGTGGCACTGAACCAACAAATTTAAAGTCCTACTACCAGTGCTCAGACTCTCCTAACACATTTTTTTGGTGGTACAACCCTCGTGTTTCTTTAACACCGACCAAAAGCACTTTGGTTTTATAGAATGAATAAACAAGGGAATTTAACAGACCAAAAGTTAATGTTTAAACTATTCCAGCGAATAACAGTTGAAGCATAAAGACAAGTTAAACTTTTAGAAAGTTCAACTTCACCTAAACATATCCAAGATGCGCCACCCAGAGGAACGTCCACACAGCGATGAACAGGCATATATCCAAGTAGAGTTAAACAAAGCACGTGCACATGAGTGACTTCTGCAGACGCAGTTCACAGCCTTGTGTTCTGAGAAGCAGCACATACACCACTGCCAAACCCTCAGCCAGGCACGGCATGAGGCAGCCTGGTCAGTCTGAGAACGCGTGCCCTTTTGTTCACTATGACCCTGGAGGCTGGACTGCACCACCCCCACCCCCCCAGCTCCCCTCCCCGGAAATGCGGCAGCTATACCGCAGTCTGTGAAACAGGAACACCACAGGCTCTGAAGACAGAGGAAGCTGAGTTCAGATTGTGGTTCCTCCCCTTCTTAAGCCCATGACTGAACTCTGAGGTTGCTCCAACTGCCTCATCTAGCAAAGAGAGTTAATAACCCCAACTCCCGTGTGTTCAGTGGGTTAAACGAGATCAAGCGTGCAAGCCTTCAGCCTGTGCTCACACGCAGTTAACTTCATCTGAAAAGTAGAGACTCGTTACAGAAAGAGTTCACTTGTCTCAACCTATTTCATCCATCAGCTTCTACTATGTTCTGAGGGATGCTACATCTCAGGGGACATGAGACAGCTGGAAACAGACACTCGGGCACGGACAAAAGGCAGAAGACAGCTAAGAAGACAGGGAAAAGATGTATGTGGGAGCAGCAGAGAAAAAGAGGTAAAATAAAATGACTCTCCACCTGACCATAAGCATGTTTTTATTTATCCTAGGAATTTGCAACCAACCCGTTTAAGCTGGATATACTTTTTTTTTTCTTTCTTTCTTTTTTTGTTTTGCGGTACGCGGGCCTCTCACTGCTGTGGCCTCTCCCGCTGCAGAGCACAGGCTCCGGACGCGCAGGCTCAGCGGCCACGGCTCACGGGCCCAGCCTCTCCGCGGCACGTGGGATCCTCCCGGACCGGGGCGCGAACCCGCGTCCCCTGCATCGGCGGGCGGACGCTCAACCACTGCGCCACCAGGGAAGCCCTGGATATACTTTTAAGGTCTACCCAGCTTAAAAGGATTTATGAAGGCTCTACTTTGGTTACTCTGTATTCCTCGGTACTCTCTGGACATCCAGAAGGGCAGCTCAGGATGGCCACTGGGTAAGCAAACCCACGGACACGGGGTTCTGGGTGCCGGAAGTCAGGCTCCTCTGGTCCTCCCACAGCCATGTCTGAAGGCATGAGGCGGAAAACATCAGGTGGTGGAATGGAACAGAGCATGAAACTTCCGGGCAAGTGAAAGGAATGAAGGTCTTAGGGGGTACATCTTTGACAAAACCAACCTGTTTTCATTGGGTGATACACTTCCGGCTGAGTGTCTAGCAGAAAGGGAAGCAACAAAAACAAAACAGCACAAGAGGAGATTAAGAAAAAAAATCCCTTCTTTCAAAATTCCTACCTTTGACTTGACTTTCTCTATAACGTGAACAAAAGCATATTCTTCCTTACAAACTGGGCCTGAGCTGCCCCACAAGCAAACGGCGGTAAAAGCTACAGCACGTGACTGGAAGGAAGGGAGAGAAGGCAGGCGGTCTTGGGTCTTTTGGGGGAACCTCTGTGAGATTCCCAAATTATTTAGCTTAGCCCCAAGTTATTTTTCTTAGAAAATAACAAAAACACAAGTTAGCACTGGTCGTGGTTGCCTGAGCAGAAGACAAGGTCCCAGCTCACAAATGTCCAAGCAAGACGCGCCCCCATCCCAACAAGCTGAGGAAGTAGGGCCACCCTGCGGCCCTGTGGGTGGGGTCTGCAAGAGCAGGCTTAGGGAGTGCGCTGGCACCTCGTTATTTACCTGGCTCCTTCCTCGGATTCTCTTTTACTATCAGAGAGGGTCAACTGCACTGAGTTGGTACCTCTGAGAGAGCTGGTTTAGAAGGAAGGCACTTGTGTTAGGGTCTGGAGGCCACGCTGGACGCCCCCTTCCTCAGGCCTCCGTAGCAGCACCACTGGATCTGCCTAGGACTCAGGACCGCATCAGCTCAGGCTCAAATCCTTACTCTCTACCTGCAAGCTACGTGACCCTGGGCAGACACTTAACCTCTTTGAACCTTGGATCCCCAAACGGGGAACACTCCTAGTCCCTACCTCAGAGGGTTATTTTGAGGATAACAATATAAACGAGAGCATCCACGCACAGTGCTTAGCCGACGCTGGCATATGAGGAAGACTCTACAGTGGTGGCCACTACTTTTATCATCACCACCATCAGCCACAACAGCAGCAGGCAAATAAATAGAAACTGATTCCACACCCTGATCTCAGGGCCTGGGCTCGGCAGCTTGTTTATTTCTGGTGCAGACCCACAGCTTTTTTTTTTTTTTTTTTTTTTTTTTTTAATTTATTTATGTTTGGCCACGTTGGGGTCTTTGTTGCTGTGTGCGGGCTTTCTCTAGTTGCGGCGAGCAGGGGCTACTCTTCTTTGCGGTGCACGGGCTTCTCACTGCGGTGGCTTCTCTTGTTGCGGAGCACAGGCTCTATCTAGGTGCACGGGCTTCAGTAGTTGCAGTGCATGGGCTCAGTAGTTGTGGCTCGCGGGCTCTAGAGCACAGGATCAGTAGTTGTGGTGCACGGGCTTAGTTGCTCCGCGGCATGTGGGATCTTCCCGGACCAGGGCTCAAACCTGTGTCCCCTGCATTGGCAGGCGGATTCTTAACCACTGCGCCACCAGGGAAGTCCCCAGACCCACAGCTCTGAGAGATTCCTACAGACGTCGAGAACCGGCAGGGAATGGAAGAAAGCACGCCTGCGCAGGAGGAGGCAGAGGGACAGCTTCTCAGCCCGCCTCGCACTCGAGTGGGTCAGATCACCTCTGCAGCCCCCCGTCACCTACCTCCCAAGACTGTTAGGAAAAGATAATGACAGCCTAGAACACAAAGTGCTATTTAAGCTGCAAAGGGGCTTCCACGTGGAAGGCCTCACACACTGGAAGCAGCTGATGGGACCAGGACAAACAGTGGGCTTTAGGCAAAGTGTCCATAAAATGGGAGAAACATCACAAACCTCCCGACGTTACTGAAGGCTCCCCACTCGGTGCCTGCACGCGGCAGGTGCTCGGTGAATCCCGACCCCTCCCCTGCTCGACCTGCACCAAGAACACAGTCTCCCCAGCACAAGCCCGTCCCAGATCTGACTTCAATTTTCTAACTGCGTTCTTCCCCGTCCCCTGGCACCCGCTGCCAAGCTGGGTTGTTACCGCACACGCACCTTCGTTCTCAGGCAGGGACGGGAAGGGATGGAGGGGGTAGAACGGCAGGACCTCATCGCTCTCCTCCGAGCTCACCCGTACGTCCACGGGGGTCTCTGAGATGGAGGCGGTGAACTGGTCCATGTCTGCTCGCTGTTCTTGAAGCAGCTCATCTGACAAAGACAGACACGCAGGAGCCAGCTTTTCAGAAGGATCTGGTTTCTAGGCACAGGACAGCCTGCATGGGGCTAATTCGTGTCATTATGGGTGGGATGTGAGCTCTGCCTAAAGGGGCGTCTCACCAGTTCACAACACAGGCCACACACGACCCTCTCCTCTCTCCTGAGGGTGTGCCCCCTGACTCTGCTGACTGCAGAACCCTGGCGCTGGGAACCCCATGGCTGCATCCTGGGCCCCCCTCCTCTCTCCTCGATCAACTCCCTCTGGGTAAGTAGTTTCCTCCTATGGCACAGTTTTAAATACCATCCACGGATCGTGACTCCCACACCTGAATCTTGCACCTGTATCCCCGACCTCTGGCTCATCCACCTGGCAGCCTACTTCACACCTCCACTTAATGTCTGAGGGCAATTTCTATTTTAACAGGTAAAGAGAATGCAGCACCTGAGCAAAATGTAGCCTCACCACCCACTCAGCTGCTCACAGGGAAACAGGCGCAGAGCCAATGCTTTTCTTTCCCTCAACCCCCTGCCCCATCTAGCTCATTAGCACATCCTGTTCACCCTTCCTCTGAAACACATCCTCAGGACCACTCACATCTCCATCTCCTCCATTCCCATCTCTGTGCACTCAGCCATCCCCTCTCTCGGGAATTTTTACAACTGCTTCCTGGGTGGTTTCCAATTTTCATCAACTCTCAACACAGCAGTCTAGACATTTTTTTTTTAAAGTTCACATTTTTTAAAAACATATTCCAGATCTAGTCACCTGCTGGTTTAAAACCCTCGAAGGGCTTTCAATTATCCTAGAATAAAATCCAAACTCCTTGATTTTGCTAAAATCTCTCTATTCAAAAGTCAGGCTCTGCAGTGGCCGCTTCCTGCGCTCAGTGTTTCCCCGCTGGGGTTGCTGTGTGGAGGGCGCCTCCTTATCATTCGGTCTCAGGTTTCCCCCGAGGGAGCCTGACCACCAGGCACCCTCCCCGTCCCACCCCAGTTTCACCTGTGGCACAGCACCCACCCCCACGGACACTCGTTTTCCTGACCATTCCCTCCTCCTAAAATGTGAGCTCCAGGAGGCCTGTCTACTGGTGCACATTTTACTCTGTGCCGCACAGCAGACACAACGAACGTCTGTTGGGTGAAGGAAGAAGAGAAAGGGCCAGAAGAGGGAGAAGGGGTGAGACCGTGAATCAGCAGATGCCTTAAAACACGCCAGCAATGAAGGGGGAAAGGGTAATGGGAGACTCACTCAGTCCCTTGCAAATTCACACCCTAGATTTTTCTTCTGGTAACAGAGTGAAGGTCAGTGAAACTCAAGGCTCTGTGGCTCCCAGGCAGGGCTGGACCCTGCCACGTGAGCCCCAGACTTCTGAGCCCGTGGCATGCTAATGCCCAGCTGCACGGCCTCGCTTGTCCTGTTCCTCTCATCTGGCACCGCCATCACTCCTGAGCACAAGCCCCGCCTGACCTTGATGCAAACCGTCAGCACCCACCAATTTCCTCTTGGATTTCTTGGGCCACGTAAGGTACTTTGTAGAGCAGAGAAAGGCTCTGGTTCCTTCTTTCTTCAATCACGTGGAGATGTGTCATCACCTGCAAGCACAGGATGGGGGAGAGGCCTTGTCACCAGAACAGCCGGGCCAGCCTGACACCCACACTCTTCTGCAAAGACCTATGTTCTCTACAGAGTCCAGCAAAGCAGCTGGTCAGGGGGGCAGTATGAACCCGCCCCGTGTTTACTGGCCACTGTAGTGCAAGAATGTGGGTATTACCTCTCAGTGATCTAAGGATTTATACAGAGAGTGCTCCAAGTTAAGAGAAAATTTTAAAAATTTCCTTAGCCAAGTATTGATTTGGTTTTCACAGGAGGCACTTGCTAACTGTACTATAAAAAAAGAACCCAAATTTGTACAATGCCAGACACTCAGTAAGGTCCTTCGAGTGAAAGAGGAAATGAGTTGGTCAATTTTTACCACTGGTCAGACAAGATGAGGTAACAAGGGAATGAAATCACTGGTTAAAAAGTAGATTTGAAGAGGCCACCTAAAATCATCATAAGTCCACAGACACCCCAAAACACACCACCTGACGTGGACCTGCCCACCAGAAAGACAAGATCCAGCCTCATCCATCAGAACACAGACACTAGTCCCCTCCACCAGGAAGCCTACACAACCCACTGAACCAACTTTAGCCACTGGGGACAGACACCAAAAACAACGAGAACTACGAACCTGAAGC
>RJWK010028888.1:0-25563 GCA_004363435.1 Platanista minor | reverse complement strand
TCCCCTGCATCAGCAGGTGGACTCTCAACCACTGTGCCACCAGGGAAGCCCTGTTTGTAATATTTTGATGATGGCCATTCTGACAACTGTGAGATGATATTGCATTGTAGTTTTGATTTGCATTTCGCTAATGATTAATGATGTTGAACATTCTTTCATGTATTTGTTGGCAATCTGTATATCTTCTTTGGAGAAATGTCTGTTTATGTCTTCTGTCCATTTTTGGATTGCATTGTTTGTTTTTTTGATATTGAGCTGCATGAGCTGCTTGCAAATTTTGGAGATTAATCCTTTGTCAGTTGTTTCATTTGCAAATATTTTCTCCCATTCTGAGGGTTGTCTTTTGGTCTTGTTTATGGTTTCCTTTGCTGTGCAAAACCTTTTAAGTTTCATTAGGTCCCATTTGTTTATTTTTGTTTTTATTTCCATATCTCTAGGAGGTGGGTCAAAAAGAATCTTGCTGTGATTTATGTCATAGAGTGTTCTGCCTATGTTTTCCTCTAAGAATTTGATAGTTTCTGGCCTTACATTTAGGTCTTTAATCCATTTTGAGCTTATTTTTGTGTATGGTGTTAGGGAGTGTTCTAATTTCATTCTTTTACATGTAGCTCTCCAGTTTTCCCAGCAGCAATTATTGAAGATGCTGTCTTTTCTCCATTGTGTATTCTTGCCTCCTTTATCAAAGATAGGGTGATTATATGTGCGTGGGTTTACCTCTGGGTTTTCTATGCTGTTCCATTGATCTATATTTCTCTTTTTGTGCCAGTACCATACTGTCTTGATTACTGTAGCTTTGTAGTATAGTCTGAAGTCTGGGAGCCTGATTCTTCCAGCTCTGTTTGTCTTTCTCAAGATTGCTTTGGCTATTCGGGGTCTTTTGTGTTTCCATTCTAACTGTGAAATTTTTGGTTCTAGTTCTGTGAAAAATGCCAGTGGTAGTTTGATAGGGATTGCATTGAATCTGTAGATTGCTTTAGGTAGTATAATCATTTTCACAAAGTTGATTCTTCCAATCCAAGAACATGTTATATTTCTCCATCTATTTGTATCATCTTTAATTTCTTTCATCAGTGTCTTATAATTTTCTGCATACAGGTCTTTTGTCTCCCACGGTAGGTTTATTCCTAGGTATTTTATTGTTTGGTGCAGTGGTAAATGGGAGTGTTTTCTTGATTTCACTTTCAGATTTTTCATCATTAGTGTATAGGAATGCAGGAGATTTCTCTGCATTAATTTTGTATCCTGCTACTTTATCAAATGCATTGATTAGCTCTAGTAGTTTTCTGGTAGCATCTTTAGGATCCTCTATGTAGAGTATCATGTCATCGGCAAACAGTGACAGCTTTACTTCTTTTCCGTTTTGGATTCCTTTCTTTTCTTTTTCTTCTCTGATTGCTGTGGTAAAACTTCCAAAACTATTTTGAATAATAGTGGTGAGAGTAGGCAACATTGTCTTGTTCCTGATCTTGGTGGAAATTGTTTCATTTTTTTACCATTGAGGACGATGTTGGCTGTGGGTTTGCCATATATGGCCTTTATTATGTTGAGGTAAGTTCCCTGTATGCCTACTTTCTGGAACGTTTTTATCATACATGGATGTTGAATTTTGTCGAAAGCTTTCTCTGCATCTCTTGCAATGGTCTCATGGTTTTTCTCCTTCAATTTGTTAATATGGTGTATCACAGTGATTGATTTGCATATATTGAAGAGTCCTTGCATTTCTGGGATAAACCTCACTTGACCATGGTGTATGATCCTTTGCATGTGCTTTTGGATGCTGTTTGCTAGTATTTTGTTGAGGATTTTTGCATGTATGTTCATCGGTGCTATTGGCCTTTAGTTTTCTTTTTTGTGTGATATGTTTCTCTGCTTTTAGTATCAGGGTGATGGTGGCCTCGCAGAATGTGTTTGGCAGTCTTCCTCCCTCTGCTATATTTTGGAAGAGTTTGAGAAGAATAGATGTTAGCTCTTCCATAAATGTTTGATAAAATTCGCCTGTGAAACCATCTGGTCCTGGGCTTTTGTTTGTTGGAAGATTTTTAATCACAGTTTCAATTTCAGTGCTTGTCATGGAATTTTTACATTTTCTCTTTCTTCCTGGTTCAGTCTTGGAAGGTTTTGTTTTTCTAAGAATTTGTCCATTTCTTTCAGGTTGTCCATTTTATTGGCATATAGTTGCTTATAGTAATCTCTCATGATCGTTTGTCTTTCTGCAGTGTCAGTTGTTACTTCTCCTTTTTCACTTCTAATTCTATTGATTTGAGACTTCTCCCCTTTTTTCTTGATGAGTCTGGCTAATGGTTTATCAATCTTGTTTATCTTCTCAAAGAACCAGCTTTTAGTTTTATTGATCTTTGCTATCGTTTCCCACATTTCTTTTTCATTTATTTCTGGTCTGATATTTATGTTTTCTTTCCTTCTGCTAACTTTGGGATTTCTTTTGTTCTTCTTTCTCTCAGTGCTTTAGGTGTAAGGTTATGTTGTTCATCTGAGATGTTTCTTGTGTCTTGAGGTTGGATTGTACTGCTATGAACTTCCCGCTTAGAACTGCTTTCACTGCCTCCCATAGGTTTTGGTTCGTTGTGTTTTCATTGTCATTTGTTTCTAGGTATTTTTTGAGTTACTCTTTGATTTCTTCAGTGATCTCTTGGTTTTTTAGTAGTGTATTGTTTAGCCTCCATATGTTTGTATTTCCTACAGAAATTTTCCTGTAATTGAAGTGTTGTCTCATAGCGTTGTGGTCAGAAAAGACACTTGATACACTTTCAATTTTCTTAAATTTACAAAGACTTGATTTGTGACCCAAGATATGATCTGTCCTGGAGAATGTTCCATGAGCACTTGAGAAGAAAGTATATTCTGTTTTTGGATAGAATGTACTACAAGTATCAATTAAGTCCATCTTGTTTAATGTGTCATTTAAAGCTTATGTTTCCTTATTTATTTTCATATTGGATGATCTGTCCATTGGTGAAAGTGGGGTGTTAAAGTCCCCTTCTATGATTGTGTTACTGTCGATTTCCCCTTTTATGGCTGTTAGCATTTGCCTTATGTATTGAGGTGCTCCTTTGTTGGGTGCATAACTATTTACATTTGCTAAATCTTCTTGAGTTGATCCCTTGATTATTATGTAGTGTCCTTCTTTGTCTCTTGTAATAGTCTTTATTTTAAAGTCTATTTTGTCTGATATGAGTTTTGCTACTCCAGCTTTCTTTTGATATCCATTTGCATGAAATATCTTTTTCCATCCCCTCACTTTCATTCTGTATGTGTCCCTAGGTCTGAAGTGGGTCTCTTATAGACAGGATATATATGGGTCTTATTTTTGTATCCATTCAGTATGTCTTTGTCTTTTTGTTGGAGCATTTAATGCATTTACATTTAAGGTAATTATCAATATGTTTATCCCTATGACCATTTTCTTAATTCATTTGTGTTTGTTATTGTAGGTCTTTTCCTTTTCTTGTGTTTCCTGCCTAGAGAAGTTCCTTTACCATGTGTTGTAAAGCTGGTTTGGTGGTGCTGAATTCTCCTATTTTTGCTTGTCTGTAACAGCTTTAATTTCTGTGTCAAATCTGAATGAGATCCTTGCTGGGTAGAGTAATCTTGGTTGTAGGTTTTTCCCTTTCTTTACTTTATATATGTCCTGCCACTCCTCTCTGCCTTGCAGAGTTTCTGCTGAAAAATCAGCTGTTAACCTTATGGGAATTCCCTTGGATGTTGTTTGTTGCTTTTCCCTTGCTGCTTTTAATATTTTTTCTTTTTATTTAATTTTTGATAGCTTGATTAATATGTGTCTTGGTGAGTTTCTCCTTGGATTTGTCCTGTATGGGACTCTGTGTGCTTCTTGTATTTGATTAACTGTTTCTTTCCCTTATAAGGGAACTTTTCAACTACAATCTTTTCAAATATTTTCTCAGTCCCTTTATTTTTCTCTTCTTCTTCTGGGACCCCTATAATTCGAATGTTGGTGCTTTTAATGTTGTCCCAGAGGTCTCTGAGACTTTCCTCGATTCTTTTCATTCTTTTTTTATATTCTGCTCTGTGGTAGTTATTTCCACTATTTTATCTTCCAGGTTACTTACCCGTTCTTCTGCCTCAGTTATTCTGCTGTTGATTTCTTCTAGAGAAATTTTAATTTCATTTATTGTGTTGTTCATCCCTGTTTGTTTGCTCTTTATTTCTTCTAGGTTCTTGTAAACGTTTCCTGAATTTTCTCCATTGTATTTCCAAGATTTTTGATCGTCTTTACTATCATTACTCTGATTTCTTTTTCAGGTAGGCTGCCTATTTCCTCTTCATTTTTTGTTTTGATGGGGTTTTACCTGCTCCTTCATCAGCTTTGTGTTTCTCTGTCTTCTTATTTTGCTTAAGTTACTGTGTTTTGGGGTCTCCTTTTTGCAGGCTGCAGGTTCATAGTTCCCGTTTTTTTTAATGTCTGCCCCAAGTGTGTAAGTTTGGTTCAGTGGGTTATGTAGGCTTCCTGGTGGAGGGAACTGGTGCCTATGTTCTGGTGGATGAGGCTGGATCTTGTCTTTTGGTGTGCAGGACTGCATCTGGTGGTGCGTTTTGGGGTGCCTGTGACCATATTATGATTTTAGGCAGCCTCTCTGCTAATGGCTGGCATTGTTTTACAGTCTTGTTAGTTGTTTGGCATAGGTTGTCCAGCACTGTAGCTTGCTGGTCATTGAGTGGAGCTAGGTCTTAGCATTCACATGGAGATCTCTGGGAGAGCTTTCTCCATTTGTTATTTTGTGGAGGCAGGAGGTCTCTCGTGGACCAATATCCTGAACTCGGTTCTCCCAATTCGGAGGCTCAGGCTTTACTCCCAGCCGTATCACCAAGACCCTGTCAGCCACATGGCTCAGAATAAAAGGGAGAAAAAAGAAAGAACATAATAAAAAAGTTATGAAAATAAAAAAATATTTATAATTAAACAAATTAAAATGTAATAGAGAAAAAGAGAAAAAAGGAAAGAAGAGAGCAACGAAACTAAAAAACAAATCCACCAATGATAACAAGCGCTAAAAAATATACTAGAAAACAAACAAGTGAAAAAAAAAAAAAATGGACAGACCGAACCCCAGGACAAATGGTAGAAACAAAGCTATACAGACAAAATCACGCAAAGAAGCACACACATACAGACCCACAAGAAGAGAAAAAGGAAGAAAAAATATATATAAGAAATAAAAGGAAGAGAGCAACCAGAATAATAAACAAATCTACCAGTCATAATACACTCTAAATACTAAACTAAGATAAACATAAAAACAGAAAGAAATTAGATGCAGAAAGCTAACCCCAAGTCTACAGTTCCTCCCAAAATACACCACCTCAATTTTGGGATTATTCATTGTGTATTCAGGTATTCCAGAGATGCAGTATACATCAAGTTGATTATGGAGATTTAATCCACTGCTCCTGAGGCTGCTGGGAGAAATTTCCCTTTCTCTTCTTTGTTCACACATCTCCTGGGGTTCATCTTTGGATTTGGCCCTGCTTCTGCATGTAGGTCGCCTGAGGGTGTCTATTCTTCACTCAGAGAGGACAAGGTTAATGTAGCAGCTGATTAGGGGGCTCTGGCTCACTCTGGCCGGGGGCAAGGAGGGGTACGGAATGCAGGGTGAGCCTGTGGTAGCAGAAACCAGCATGACATTACAACAGCCTGAGGCACCCTGTGTGTTCTCCCGGGGAAGTTTTCCCTGGATCACAGGACCCTGGCAGTGGTGGGCAACATGGACTCCCAGGAGGGGAGGTGTGGAGGTGACCTGTGCTTGTACACAGTCTTCTTGGTGGCTGCAGCAACAGCCTTAGTGTTTCATGCCCGTCTCTAGTGTCTGGGCTGATAGCCGCGGCTCACACCCATCTCTGGAGCTCGTTTAGGTGGTGCTCTGAATCTCCTCTCCTCGCACACCCTGAAACAATAGTCTCTTGACTCTTAGGCAGGTCCAGACGCTTTCCCCGGCTCCCTCCTGGCTAGCCGTGGTGCCCTAGCCCCCTTCAGGCTGTGTTCACGCAGCCAACCCCAGTCCTCTCCCTGGGATCTGACCTCCAAAGCCCGAGCCTGAGCTCCCAGCCCCCACCACTCCTGCCAGGTGAGCAGACAAGCCTCTCAGGCTGGTGAGTCCTGGTCGCCACTGATCCTCTGTGCAGGAACCTCTCCACTTTGCCCTCTGAACCCTTGTTGCTGCACTCTCCTCCATGGCTCTGAAGTTTCCCACCCCCGACCCACCCCCTGGCTCCACCAGTGAAGGGGTTTCCTACTGTGTGGAAACTTCCTTCTTCACAGCTCCCTCCCAGAGTTGAATGTCCCATCCCTATTCTTTTGTCTCTGTTTTTTCTTTTTTCTTTTGCCCTACCCTGGTACATGGGGAGTTTCTTGCCTTTTCGGAAGTCTGAGGTGTTCTGACAGCATTCAGTAGGTGTTCTGTAGTAGTTGTTCCACATGTAGATGTATTTCTGATGTATTTGTGGGGAGGAAGGTGATCTCCACGTCTTACTCCTCCGCCATCTTGAAGGTCTCTCCCGGACCTTGCTGTTTGGGTGTTGAATTTTGTCAAAGGTTTTTCTGCATCTATTGAGATGATTATTTGATTTTTATTTTTTAATTTGTTAATATGGGGTATCTCATTGATTGATTTGAAGATTTTGATCCATTCTTGCATCCCTGGGATAAATCCCACTTGATCATATTGTATTACCCTTTTAATGTATTTTTTAATGTATTGTTGTGGATTTTTGCATCTATAATTATTAGTGATATTGGCCTGTGATTTTCTTTTTTTAGATATCTTTGTCTGGTTTTGGTATCACTGTGATGGTGGCCTCATAAAATGAAATTTGAAGCATTCCTTCTTCAGCAGCTTTTTGGAATAGTTTGAGAAAGATGGGTGTTAACTCTTCTTTAAATGTTTATTGGAATTCACCTGTGAAGATATCTGGTCCTTGAATTTTGTTTGTTTTTGTTTATTACAGATTCCATTTTTTTTTTTTGCGTTATGCGGGCCTCTCACTTTTGTGGCCTCTCCCGTTGCAGAGCACAGGCTCCGGACACACAGGCTCAGCGGCCATGGCTCACGGGCCCAGCCGCTTCGCGGCATGTGGGATCTTCCCGGACTGGGGCATGAACCCGCGTTCCCTGCATCGGCAGGCAGACTCTCAACCACTGCGCCACCAGGCAAGACCCCACAGATTCTATTTTATTACTGCTAGTTGGTCTGTTGGTATTTTCTATTTCTTTGTGGCTCAGTCTTGGGGGATTGTCCATTTCTTGGAATTTGTCTATTTCTTATAGGTTGTCCATTTTATTTGTGTGTAATTTTTTGTAGCAATCTCTTATTATCGTTTGTATTTCTGTGGTGTCAGTTGTGTCTTCTCCTCTTTCATTTCTAATTTTATTGATTTCAGCTCTCTCTCTTTTTTTCTTGATGAGTATCTCTAAATGTTTATCAATTCTGTGTATCTTTTCAAAGAACCAGCTCTTAGTTTCATTGATCTTTTCTATTTGTTTTAGTCTCTATTTCGTTTATTTCTATTCTGATCTTTATGATATCTTTCTTTCGTTTAACTTTGAGTTTTTTTGTTCTTCTTTTTCTTGTTACTTTAGGTGTGAGATTATGTTGTTTGATATTTTTCTTGTTTCCTGAGTTAGGCTTGTATCACTATACAGTTCCTTTTAGAAGTACTTTTGCTGTGTTCCGTAGTTTTTAGATTGTTCTGTTATAATTTTCATTTGTCTCCTGGTGTTTTATGATTTCTTCAGTGATCTATTCGTTGTTTAGTAGCATATTGTGTAGCCTTCACGTGTTTGTGTTTTTTGCAGTCTTTTTTTTCTTGAAGGTGATTCCTAGTCTCATAGTGTTGTGGTCGGACAAGATACTTGATATAATTTCAGTTTTATCTAATTTAATGAGACATTTTGTGGCCTGGCATGTGATATATCCTGGAGAATTGTTCCATGTGTACTTGAAAAAATATGTATGCTGCTTCTTTTGGGTGGAATAGTGTATATATATTTCTTAAGTCCTTCTGGCCTAATGTGTCTCTTAAGGCCAGTGTTTCCTTATTGATTGTCTTTGTAGATGTTGTGTCCATTGAGGTACTAGGGGTGTTAAAGTCCCCTACTATTATTGTACTATTATTGTCTTATTGTCAACTTTATATCTGTTAATACTTGTTTTATGTGTTTAGGTGCACCTTTGTTGGGTGTATATATACTTACAATTGTTATATCTTCTTGGATCAACGCCTTGATCATTGTGTAATGTCCATCTTTGTCTCTCGTTATTCTTTGTTTTAAAGTATATTTTTATGGATATAAGTATTGCTACCCTGGCTTTCTTTTCATTCCCATTAGCTGTAATAACTTTTTCCATTCCCTTACTTTCAGCATGTGTGTGTCTTTAGATGTGAAGTGAGTCTCTTGTACACAACATATATTTAGGTCTTGTTTTTGTATCCATTTAGCCACGCTATGTCTTTTGATTGAAGCATTTAGTTCATTGACATTTAAAGTAATTATTGATAAATATGTACTTATAGTTATTGGTTTGTTTTTGTAGTTCTTTTTTGTTCCTTTCTTCTTCTTTTGCTCTCTTCCCTTGTGATTTGATGACTATCTTGAGTGTTATGTTTGGATTTTTTTCTTTCTGTGTGTGTGTGTGCATGTGCGTGTGTGTGTCTATTATAGATTTTTAGTTTCTGGTTACTATGAGGTTTGTATATCGTAATCTCTCTCTCTCTCTCTCTCTCTCTCTC
This sequence comes from Platanista minor, assembly GCA_004363435.1. Taxonomy (NCBI): domain Eukaryota; kingdom Metazoa; phylum Chordata; class Mammalia; order Artiodactyla; family Platanistidae; genus Platanista; species Platanista minor. The sequence continues at coordinate 16,803 of RJWK010028888.1, read as the reverse complement.
TCTCTCTCTGATTATTTAAATTTCTGATTTCATAAGTTTAAACACATTTTAACAACCTTGCATTTTTACTCCACCCCTCCATGTTTACCATTTTTTTTTTTGCGGTACGTGTGCATGTCACTGTTGTGGCCTCTCCTGTGGTGGAGCACATGCTCCGGATGTGCAGGCTCAGTGGCCATGGCTCACGGGCCCAGCCACTCTGCAGCATGTGGGAGCTTCCCGGACCGGAGCACGAACCCGTGTCCCATGCATCGGCAGGCAGACTCTCAACCACTGCGCCACCAGGGAAGCCCCATGTTTACCATTTTTGATATCATATTTTACATCTTTTTTGTGTGTATCCCTTAACTATGTATTGTGTATATAGATGATTTCATTCCTTTTCTCTTTTAACCTTTCTACTAGCTTTATACATGCTTGATTTTTTACCTTTACTGTATATTTGCCTTTACCCATGAGATTTTTCCCTTTATAATTTTCATATTTCTACTGTGTCCTTTTGTTTTTCATTTAAAGAGGTCTGTTTATTTCTTGCAAAGCTGCTTTTGTGGTGCTGAACTCTTTTAGCTTTTGCTTGTCTGTAAAACTTCTGTTCTTTCCATCAAATCTGAATGAAAGCTTTGTTGGGTAGAGTAATCTTGGCTGCAGGTTTTTCCTTTTCATCAGTTCCAATACTTCATGCCACTCCCTTCTAGTTTTTAGATTTTCTGCTGAAAAGTCAGTTGATAGCCTTATAGTCATTTCCTTGTACCTAACTGACTGCTTTTTCCCTCACTGCTTTTTAATATTCTCTCTTTATCTTTAATTTTTGCTATCTTAATTACAAAGTGTCTTGGTGTGGTCCTCTTTGGATCGACCCTGTTTTGGACTCTCTCTGCTTCCTGGACATGGATGTCTGTTTCCTTTCCCAGTTTAGGGAGGTTTTCAGCTAGTATGTCTTCAAATATGTTCTCTGCCACTTCTCTTCTCCTCCTGGGACTCCTATAATGCAAATATTAATATGTTTGATGTTGTAAATGTTTCTTAAATGGTCCTTATTTCTTTTTATTCCTTTTCCTTTTTTCTGTTCAGCTTCAGTGATTTATGCTAATCTGTCTTCCCACTCACCAATCAGTTCCTCTATATCATCTGAACTACTGATTATTCCTTCTAGTGTATTTAAATATTTCAGTTATTGTATTCTTCATCTCAGTTTGGTTCTTCTTTATATTTTCTAACACTTTATTAAAAACTTCTATCTTCTCACTCTGTTCATCCATTCTTCTCCTGAGTTCTTTGAGCATCTCTATGATCATTATGTTGAACTCTTTTTTGGGTAGATTGCTTATCTCCACTTCACTTAGTTCTTCTTCTGGGGTTTTATCTTTTTTCTTCAGTAGGAACATATTTCTCTGTTGCCTCATTTTGCCTAATTTGTTGTTTTTATTTCTATGTATTGGTAGGTTGATTACTTTCCTAGACCTTGGAGAATTTGCCTTTTAAAAGAGACCTCCTGTACTTCCCAGTAGCAGACCACCCTCCGCTCATCAGAGTTATATGCTCTAGGGGTGTCCCCTCTGTGGACTATGTGGATCCTTCTGTTATGACAGGCTGCCTACTGTGGTTGGTCTGGTAGGTGTGACTGACCCCCATTCCAGTTGGTTGCCAGGCCTTCCCTTGTGCAGAGGCTGTCAGTGCTGGTGGGCAGGGCTGGGTTTGGAGCCACTGCTGGGCAGAGACAGGTTCCAGAATAAATGGTTGTGGCCTTTGGAGTTCTGGATCTACCGTTGGCCTGCTGGTGGATGGGGCTGATTTCTTACATGGTTGGCTGCAGGTTCCATGGTGTTGAAAGCTGGTGTTGGCATCCTGGTGAGTGGGACTGGATCCTGGGCCAGCTGGCTGTGGGATCCAAGGTGTCTCAGAGCTGGCATTGGCCTGCTGGTGGGTGGGGCATTGTGAAGACATGTCCTGGGACTGGTGTCAGCTTGTTGGTGGGGGCAGGGGCTGAGGTCCAGGGCGTCCCAGAGCTAGAGCTCGCCTGCTGTTCGGGTTTTTAGCTACAGGACCCTGAGGTCCTGGAGCTGGTGTTGGTCTGCTGGTGGGTACAGCCAGATCCCAGGGTGGCTGCCTGAGGGGCACAAGGTTGCCAAATATCCTGTTGGCATGCTGTTGGGCAGAGCTGGGTCCCAGAGAGTCCCAGAGTTGGTGCTACCCTGCTGGTGTCTGGGCTGTTTCCTGACATAGTAAGCTATGTGGCTGTGGTGGTCCTAGGTCTGGTACTGCCCACTGGTGGGTGAGGTTGTTCCCAGGACTAGTTCTGGCCCATTGGTGGGTGGAGCTGCGTCCTGAGGTCTCTGGCTACAGGGTCCTCAGAGTCCCGGTGCTAGTGCCATTGTACTAGTGTGTGAGCCCAGGTCCTGTGACCTCTGGTGGGCAAGGCTGGGTCGTGGCGTTAGTAAGCTAGAGTGAGGATTCCAAAAAGGCACTTGCCAGCAGTGGAGTCCTTGTTGTAGAACAAGCTTCCAAAAATAGCTGCCTCCAGTGTCTGTATCCTCAGGGTGAGCTCCAGTTGCCTCCTGCTTCTCCTGGAGGCTCTCTACGATAAGCAGGTAGGTCTGAACCAGGTTCCTGTCAAATTACTGCTTTTGCCCTGTGTCCTGGAGCACATGAGGTTTTGTGTGAGTCCTTTAAGTGTGGAGTTTATTTCCCACAGCCCTCTGGCTCTCCCAAAAGTAAGCTCTCCTGGTCTTCAAAGTCAAATATTCTGGGGGCTCTTCTTCCAGGTGCAAGACCCTTGAGCTGGGGAGTCTGATGTGGGGCTCAGACCCCTCACTCCTTGGGGAGAATCTCTGCAATTGTAATTATCCTCCTGCTTGTGGGTCACACACCTGGGGGTATGGGTCTTGATTATACTGTGTCTCTACCCCTCCTACCCCTTTCATTGTGGTTCCTTTTTTATATGTTTAGTGGTAGAATATCTTTTCTGCTAGTCTTTTGATCTTTCTCATCAATAGTTATTATGTAAATAGTTGTAATTTTTGTGCCTGTGGGAGGAGGTGAGCTCAGGGTTTTCCTACTCTGCCATGTTGGCTATTCCCCCATACTACATTTTCTTTAACCATTTCTCCATCAATGGACACTTAGGTTGTTTCCATATATTGGCTGTTGTAAATAATGCTGTGTGATTTCACTCACATGTGGAATCTATAAAAAGACACAAACAAATAAAATAAAAAGAAACTTATAGATACAGAGAACAGATTAATGGTTACTAGAGAGGAGAGGGAGTGAGGGGTGTGCAAAATGGGTGAAAGGGGTCAACTGTATGGTGATGAATGGCAACTAGACTTGTGGTGATCACATTTTAGTGTATACAGATCTTCAATTATAATTCTGTACACCTGAAATTTATATAATAATAAAAATTAAAAGAATGATTTTTAAATGTTTTCTCATGTGATACTCATAGTAATCCTGTAAGCTTAGCATTAATATTTCTTATTAACAGATGAAGAAAATAACTGTTCAAGAATTAAAATGATTTGCCTCAAATCTTAGAGACAGTAAGGGGTGGAGCCAGAATTTCAAAGCCCAGGTCTCTTGACCATTAATACCATAACTTTACAAATACACTGAGCTATATCTTTCATGCAAAAACTTGATGTTGAAAATTGAGGCTATAAATCTTCAGGGTCATATCAGAACTGCTTAAGTTAAATATGAGAGATAGGATGTGTCATGTTTTGGAAGTAGGAAATTCTTGGAATAATCCATATAATTAACTCTTGGTGATCATATAATGCAGCTGCATGGCACAGGGAGATCAGCTCAGTGCTTTGTGATCACCTGGATGGGTGGGATGGGGAGGGTGGGAGGGGGGGAGATGCAAGAGGGAGGAGATATGGGAACATATGTATATGTATAATTGATTCACTTTGTTATAAAGCAGAAACTGACACCATTGTAAAGCAATTATACTCCAATAAAGACGTTTAAAAAAAAAAGAACAAACAAACAAACAAACAAACAAAATAACTTCAATGAAATAAAATCTTGATCTTCTCCTTTCCTTTTTTGATCATTCTTATAGAAGTTTACAGTGTGGGACAGCTATTTTAATTAGATATGGCTATAATTTTTCTCTCTAAGAAGTATAAAAAAATCTTTTGAATGATTGCAACTTACTTTTCCTGTAGAAAAAGGTAACAGTTATTAATTGTTTCTTGTGACAACTCTTGAGTGAATTACTTTGATATATCTGGATAATCAATTAATCTGATTAAGTTAATGAGAAATAGAAATGTTGCCAAACTCCATTAGTCTGGCTGTAATGCTTCTCCACATTTACAGTTCTAGCTTCCACCTGTGTTGAGAGGATAACCACACACTGTCACTGTGATAAATGATATATTTCACATTGCCCTGCTTTCCATCTGGTCAATACTCAAACCATCCCCAAATGAGAAATCTCATAAAAATCACATTTTCGCAGGCCAAGTCTAGTGGATTGTAGAAAGATACATTTCCCTTTCCAGGACCCATCCCCCAACCCTGTCTTCTCCATCGCAGGCAACTTACGTGAAATGTAATATACAACTCTTCACCTACTACATGTGTCACTCTTTCAGTATCTGCTCTTTATGCTGGCTTGTTTTTTCCCAGGGAAGAAAGAGTCCACTTAAGTAGCACAATAAAACTTTCCATTGTACAATATGCCTGACAGATGATAAGCTACTTTGTCACCACTTTACTTTATTGGCGGCAGTGGAGGGCTGTATTGAAATAATCCATTATAATACTAAAGCATGTAGTTAGGTTAATCAAAAAATATTCTGTATAGTTATTAAAAAATACACTGAGTATCAATCATTCAAGGAACCCTACAGAGCAAAATATTGAATACATTTCATACTATTTTCAATTAAAGAGGTTAAGGGTAATAAGATTTAGCACCTATAGGCATCATGTTCATATTGTGACCAGAAATGGGTAACAAAAATTAGCCTCAATACCTGGTTCCCACCTTTAAAAAAATCTATAGACCACCAGATATCTTTCTTTTATTATCAGCCAAAAGTTGGGGGTAGGGATTGATTACTGTGGTGTTGGAGGTGGTGAAAAAGTTTTGTGTGACTTCTTTGTTCCCCTTTTGCAATGTATAAACTCCGGATCATATTTTGAACTCATTTTGTTTATAATCAATAGAGGCAAAATCCTGAGACTTCTCAAAATGGAAAAAAAAATATTGTGATTTTGTACACATGCCTGAGTCAATGTAGAGAGTGCCCAAATGTAGAACTTAAACATGTTACTAATATTTGCTTTTAGTCTCAGAGTGCTTTCACTTAACCCTTTTAATGTATTCCTGAAAGTACCAGGTGAGAAGTTTTTAAAATCTTTCTGTAAAATAAATCTGGGTTAGCAAATCATTTAATATTCTACTTACATTAACACTGGAAATAAAAGTTATAATTCTGACTTTAAATGACAACATAAAAAGGGCCAGTTAAACTCTGACTGAGTTTTCTCTTTTGTCTGAATCCTTAAAAGTAATGTTTTCTTTTTCAGTATTGTTACTTCTGTAACCCAAGGACCAACAGAGAACTAGCTTTTTAACCATATAAAATACCCTTTCCCCCTTGTATCCCATGTGAAGGTACATAAAGTTACTTAAATCACTGTAATAAAAATAAATAAAAATATCTATACAGGATAGCAATGAAAATTAAATTGAAGTCAGGGTGAGAAAAGATGAGGAGTTTCTCATATAGACTGGCATTGGTGAAAAAGGGCAATTGGCAATAATCAACTGGTGGATAGAGGGTCATCCTATGCAACTGAGGATTGGTGCCTACGTATCTTTATTTGAAAAAAATTGAGAATATTCCTTGCTAAAAATACATTCTTTTTAAAAAGCTTTTTTTTTGGTGGCATAGCTTTCATAGAATAAACTGTACATATCTAAATGTACAATTTGGTGCTTTGACATATGTGCATACCCACAAAACCATCATCACAATCAAGATTGTGAACACATTCAATACCCTAAATTTTCCTATTGCCCCAACTGTACTTCCCTGTCTGATTCTCAGGAAGCCACCAATCTGCTCTCTGTCACTATAGCTTGTATTTTCTAAACTTTTATATGAAGGGAATCATAGAACATGCATTATTTTTGTCTAAGTTGTTTTACTTAGCATAATTATTTTCAGATTCCAAGTTGTGTGTATTAATAGTTCTTTCATTTTTATTGCTGAGTAATATTTCATGGTATGGATATATCACAATTTATTCCTACATTTCCCTCTTGTAGATATTTGAGTATCTAAGTTTTTGGCTATTGTGAATGATATTGCTTCAATCCTTTGTTTACCCATTTTTCTGTGGATATGTATTTTCATTTCTCTTGAATAAACATGATACTGGGATTACATGGTTGTACGGTAAGTGTATGCTTAAGTTTATAGGTAACGTTAAAACTGTTTTTCAAAGTTGTACAATTACATTCCCGTCAGCAATGTGTAAAAGTTTCAGGTGTTCATATCATTGCTCACAGTTGGGGTGGTTGGTTTTAGAAATACATTCTTAGACAATCTATCCCTAAATCCTGAATTCAAGCCTTTGCACCAAATACTGTCCTGTTTAAAGGTTAATCCTTGAATTAAAGTAAGTCATACTTTGTTAAATTATGAGACAGTATAAATGGGTATCTATTTCTGCCTAAATATAGGATTATAGTCAATGAGGAATGAAGATTGAGGATCAGAGTGAAGGGCCTATCCTCCTGGGGTGATAAGTGGTTTCTTTCTGTGCAACATCATGGACCTTGACATTGTGAAGTAGAACAAAAGAAGGGGCAGGGGAGAGAAGCCAATACTAGAGAGATAGGAAAGATAACTCAAACAAATTCTTCCTACCCCATGGTTTGCCTAGAGTCATCACAGGGTAGAATTAGACAAATATTTTCAAGCTGAAAGTTGGAATCATACATTTTATGACTTTCTTATTTCACAGTTTGCTCTTTGATTGGGATCACACTTGAAAGCTGAAACAGATATTTCTGGGGAAAAAAAGCAACTTCCCATAAGGGAAAAGAAGAAAAAAAATTTTTTTGAATTCATTTATGTGAAGGGCTTTATGTACAGACCACATACTTTGGGCTTAGATGCTTTGGTCACAAGGGATAAAAAACCCAAGTCTAGTTTTTCAGGAAAAGCTCTCAAGATATTACACTTCATCACAGCTTACCCTTCTCCCTCCCCATATCCTCAAGTCCATTCTCTAGAAGGTCTGAGGGAGATGAAAGAGGGAGGAGATATGGGAACATATGTATATGTATAACTGATTCACTTTGTTATAAAGCAGAAACTAACACAGCATTGTAAAGCAATTATACTCCAATAAAGATGAAAAAAAAGATATTACACTTCACTGTGAAAGTGTGAGTTGAATTAAAAGCCTAATTAAACTAATTAGATAAATGGATTAATAGCAAAGAACATTGTCCTTAAACTGTGAGAAATGTGTGGTATTCCATCACACTATCAAAGGAAAACTGAAGTTTGAAGTCATACATTTTCTGGTGTGTATTTTAGTGAAGAATATATGGTCTATGGAAGTGGACCTTTACATTTTCTGAGCATACCTTCTATGCCTACTACTTAAAAAAAAAAAAACTTTTGTGTGTCCCAGGCTGATGTTGATATCTGTACATTTGATTTTATTTTAGGACTATAATATCTGTTGAGTGTTTTATGAAAGATAACTAAAATGACCAAGGGTGTGGAGAGGCTTGCATAGGAAGCAAGTTAAAATGAATTGCACCCTTTATGCAAGATAGATAAAATTTAGCAGAGAATATGGTCTAAGTATACTAGCCTGTTAAAGACATGTACTGAATGATTGAAGACCTATTTACTAATTTTCATAATATGAAATAAATATCTTGAAGATTGGAGGAGGATATAGGAGTAATACTTGAAAACTTTATAGGCTGAAAAGGAGAGAAAGATATTGATTTTCTGGTTTAGAAGTGTGTTTGTCTCAGTTATAGTCCAGTGAATTGTCTGTTAGACTTATTCAGATAACAAAGTCGTAGAGGATGATTAAGAAATCTTAGGAATGTTCATGATAAACCCATTTTTCCCCAAAGGTGACATTTGTTGAAGTAAATGATCATGATTTCCCACAAATCATCCTTGGGTGTCCTGTTAGAGGTAGAACAAAATAAAGGCCTGGGCTTCCCTGGTGGCGCAGTGGTTGAGAGTCCGCCTGCCCATGCAGGGGACACGGGTTCGTGCTGCGGTCTGGGAAGATCCCACGTGCCGCAGAGCGGCTGGGCCCGTGAGCCATGGCCGCTGAGCCTGAGCATCCGGAGCCTGTTCTCCGCAACGGGAGAGACCACAACAGTGAGAGGCCCGTGTACCGCAAAAAAACACAAAAAACAAGACAAAACAAAAAAATAAAGGCCTATTTTCTCATGACATTGCTTACATTGTTCATTTCTAAAGAAATAACATTGTTTAAAAGAGGTATGAAAAATAAAGTTCTTTTTGTCCTTTTGTATGTTTTTGAGGAATTCCAGCTAAAAATATATGTTTGTTTAAATATTACTTTTGTTCATTTGAGCAGCAATGAACACTCCTTTAATAAGTTACATATTTACATTTATTTTATATTAGTAATTTACAACTAACAGTAACTGATATATTGTGGTTTTTCCAAAAATTTAACATAAAAATTAACTGAAGATAAAATGCATAGCTTCCAAAGTTGTGTCCATGTTTAAAATCCCAAAAGGAGAGTACTTTAACATTAGTCCTAGCTGTAGTCGACAGATCAACCCTCCTGTAGCACTTCTGATCTTTCAAAGATACAAATGTCTTATTACCCCTTGCTTGAAACTCTTCTATGGCTTTTTATTGACAGCAAAATAAAGTTCCTTAACACGGAAAAAGAGTCTTTCTGATCCAGGCTCAGCATAACTTTTTACCATCATCTCCTACAACTCCTTCCTCAAACAGCATGTACTGTATAACCTCATTAAACTTCTCTCTATTCTTCAGATGTCCCATGCTCTTCCACACATCCATGACTTTGTGTATGCTCTTCCCTCTGGTCTGCTCTACTTATGAAGGTGAGCAAAAGCTATTACATCAAAACAGAATCTCTTTTGACATAGGAATGTCTGAATTAGCATAGCAAGATATCAATTGTATACAATTATTTTATTCTCTTTAAAATAAAATACTTGAATAGCGTGACCATTTCTGTCAATTTACTATGAGTATCAAGCTCTTTCAACAAAAGTATTCAATGAATACTTATTGAGCATGATTTACATTTTTGACTCTTACAACCTCTTTGGTGTCACTAATTTATGCCATTTTAAGGTTTTGATTCCAGAATGGCAGGAATAATGATGCCACATAAAGCCAGATAATATCTCTGGTGTGTCAAATGTGTGTAAAAGTAAGAACTTCTATGATGCAATCTCCATAGATTTGATTACTTGAAAAAAGGTACTGCCAACCTTTGTGAAGTCCTAGGAGTTACTTACTACACATGCTCTGTTACCCAGAAAAATGGAGTGACAACTTGAGACTGTTAAAAGTACTCTGGATCATTGATTTATCTGCTAGCAGCTCCCCTGTAGCCCGATTACTTTTTTATTTTTAATTTATTAATTTGAATCCCCAGCCATTTGTCTGCAGTATTGCATGATGGAGTTGGGGAGAGCAGCTGGAAGGAAAGTAGAAATCAAAGATGGTTGAGGGAAAGTACCCCAAGATGAAGCTTCACCACAGTATGGCTACCATTGCATGAAGTTACAGAAAGGGAGGGAAGAAGTTAATTGTCCATTTGTATTTGTCTAGCTAGTAAAAAATGTGGGTTGTATGCAGTGTTTCCATTTACAGCATAGGAAACTGAAGAAGTTCTGAATTTTATCACCTGGCTTGGGTATAGTAGGATGACAAACAAATAGATAAGGAATTAACAGATTGTTTGAAAGGTACAACATCTCTTCTCTTTCATTAACATTCTTCCATATTAATCAAACAAAAATAAAAACCTATGTGCATTGAAGACTGTATGCCCAACATTTTGTAATCGAGTCCTACTGGCCAGACCGTATTCACCTTGGGCTAAACCATGCATTAGATTACACTTATAGTTCTTGCCAGACTCAGGAGTACTCCCCTTTCTTTCTATGGTTGATCCATCTAAGAATGACCTAAAACTCTATTTCATGTAGCCCCATGACTTTACTAAAATGCCGTTTCTTTTTTAATTGTATATTTTCCTTTATGGATCATCAGTATTTGACTTTGTCTTTCTTCTTGAAAACTTATATGCTTTTGGCTTTATGATTGTACACTATTCCTAATTTTTCTCTTAATCCATCCCATTTTCTGCTTACTCCATTTTTGTACCATTTAAATATTATTTCTGGCAACTTATTAACTACTTGTTATTTTTAATTGTTTATCTTTTTTCAAAATAGTTAATCTCGAATTTTCAAGTTGTCTCATCAAATTTACCCTGATCCTCAACTAAATATAAAGGAAATCCAGTTATCTGACTACACTGAACTTGTTTATAATTTTCCTGTCACATATAAATTTCCTTAGTAATAGCAAAGACATGAAAGGGACAGCCAATATGTAGAAATTTCTCAATTAATTGTGATATGCCAAAAAATACATAATTTAAAAGTTATTCATAGCCCTTTTTACAAAGCATTGTTTTTAAAAATTTTTTTTATGTTTTTTGAGGTGGAAGTAGTAACTTCATCTATGGAATGTCTGATTCATTCAACTCATTTATTTAGTATTTAGTCAGTGGGGATTTGATGTTTAGTATAACATGACACCTGCCTTCAAATAACTCACCCTCCAAGTTGAGAGAGTGTCTCAATAAACTTGCAGTTATGAAATAATTGTATTTAGGTCTCTTTGCATATGAAAGAGAGGACACCATAAAAGAGAGACTGAGAATGCTTTAAACCAAAGAAATAATTTTGTGACTGAAATCTTTGAATGTGTAGGGAGACAAAGGAGTTTACCGTAAGAATAAGGGTGGGGGGCACATTTCTCTAAGTATAAGAGTGAAAAAATGGAGAGAGTCATGACATACTTTCCAAAAGACAGATATCAGTGTTTACCATAGGTATGTGTCCTTCTGAGGACAGCTCTAGAAAAAAGACCTCGAGTGTATCACCTTCTCACTTTCATTTTATAATAGCTTGAAACAGTTTGTTTTGTTGTTGATGATGATTACTCTCTTAAGCATGCATAGTACCTTAGAAATTTAAAAGAATTTTGGTGACTACTACCACATTAAATCCTTCAAGGTAAAGTGGAGTATTTATCTTAACATTTTTGCTGATAATGAAACTGAGGCCTAGACAAATTAAATGGTTTGCTCAAGAATACAGAGTTGGGGCTTCTCTGGTGGTGCAGTGGTTAAGAATCCGCCTGCCAATTCTCTGGTGGCATGATTTCGATCACTGGTCTGGGAAAATCCCACATGCTGTGGAGCAACTAAGCCCGTGCACCGCAACTACTGAGCCCACATGCCACAACTACTGAAGGCTGTGCACCTAGAGCCTGTGCTCCACAACAAGAGAAGCCACTGCAATGAGAAGCCCACACACCGCAATGAAGAGTAGCCCCCGCTCGCTGCAACTAGAGAAAGCCTGCACGTGGCCAAGAAAAAAGAATACAGAGGTAATAGCATTAGAATCAGAACAGAAATATAACTTTTCTGGGTCCATATTTAGTGCTCTTACAATGGCAAAAAAGTGAAAACTGCTGTGTTGAGAACTGAGTGCATTTAATTAAATGTGAGGCACACAAAGGTGTTATATAACTAGCTCTGACTGTGAGCCTATTTTTCTTTCTTTTCTGTACCTGACTTTCCTCACCTGTAGAAAGAAGATAAGAGTAGTGCTGGCCTAATAAGTGTGATGTAAGAGTTAAATGATATTATGCATGTAAATAACTTAGCATGGTGTCTGGAATAATAAGCATTCAATAATGGTCAGCTATTACTATCATTATTATTATTTGGGAAATATGACTTAAAATCATGTAGCCATGGCATAAAGATACTATATTACAGCTGATCCATCTGAAAGGGGGTCTTTCCATTTACAACTTCACTTGGGAGGTTTAAGAATCAGCAAAAATAATTTTAAAAAATGAATGATTTTATAATTATGGTCATAAAGCAGTCCCATTTTTCTCAACTTAAAAAAGTTATAAAATAATGTTATGTTTAGCTCTGATAAACTCAATACATCTTTAAAAAAATCTCTGTCTAAACATAATGTTATTTGATTTTTTTGTCTGGGCATTTTAGAGAATGTATTGGGTTGGCCAAAAAGTTCATTCAGGTTTTCTGTAACATGAAAAACCCGAACGACATTTTGGCCAACCCAACATTTGATTCATCATTTTTCCACTACTGGGTAGTTGCTGCCTGCCAATTTCCGGATAGTCCAAGTACCTCTCAACTGACCTTTTTCTACATATGAGGAAAATTAGGAGTAGCCAGCACATATAAATATTCAGCAGTTTATACTGGGCCTACTACTATCTGAAATAAAATGCCAGGAAGATCACAAACTAAGAAACAGGATGTAGAATGTGAAAGACCCTGAGGACAGAGGCTACAACTATGATGGAAAGAAAATATGCATCACTTAACCTGTGTGAGAAACATTAGCAGCTTCACATCCATTTTTGTAACCACACTTGTATGCATAAGAAGTAGCCCAATCAGCAGAGTCGTCAAGTATAAAGAGTGATACCATGTGTCTTGATCTCTTCTGCTGGCACATTCAGTATAGTCACATCTTTTGGTGAATACCCAAATTATGGCTGCTGATCTGGAAGTTAAATTGCTGGACCGGTAGCTGTTCCTCAGTTGGAAAATGGTATGATTTATTTATTTATTTATTCATTCATTCATTACTTTATGTAGCATAGAGCTGATTCACTTAGTTTCAAAATTACAAACTCCAAATTAGATAAATATTTGCTTTATGTTGTAATTTTTAGTGTTATGATTGTTATAATTTGTTGCTATTCTGACAGGCTGTGAAAAAGATATGGGTCTTTACTACATAAAAATACAATAAATTAACGGAAACTACTGTGCTAGAGAAGTAATAGTCCATATGTTTATGAATGCTGATGGGTTGCCTGGTTGGCATCCAGGAATGTTAGGGTTAAACAAAGTTTTCATCCAATAATGAATATCATCTCTCACTCTTTGGTCCTGATGAGCCAAGGGACTGAAATATTCATGACCAAATGCTTACCTGTGAAAAAGCCATGTACTGCAAAAATGTGGGTGCTAATATAATGATTACAGTGTTTAGTTAATCCTATAAGTCAGAAACACATTGATATGCAAAGCAGATTTCCTTTCTTGCTGTAAAATCAGTTTTTTGACTGAAGACATATCAGTTTCTCATTCCTACTGTATTGAATTTACAAAATGCAAGAGAATACGTAACTGTTACTTGATGATATTGGAATGTGTGCTCCATATCACACAGTGTTGGCCTCTGTGATAGTGCTTCTTTACATCTATACTGAATAATAGTTGCTTTCTTCCCACCCCAGTTTATGGGCTCATTGTGGTCCAAGTCTGTTTTATTCCCTCCCATCCCCCCTCCCCGCCATTGTCTAACATTGTATATTACCTTTAATAGTTGCTGAATATGTGTTTGTTGAATTGACATATGCATATAAAGATATGCATATCACATATCTAGGCTAAACTCGAACAAAGAGTTTAAATTTGGTTACCTATTAACTCTTTGTATTTGATAAAAGACAACCCAGGCTTCCTTGGGTTAACATTTATACACCTTAGTTTGTAAAATGGAAAAAGGGAAAAGTCTGATTTTAGTCCAAGAATTATTATTAAAAAGCCAGGCAAAGAGATCAATAATACTAAATTTTTTTTTTTTTTGAATACCGGGCCCCTCGCTGTTGTGGCCTCTCCTGTTGCGGAGCACAGGCTCCGGACGTGCAGGCTTAGCGGCCATGGCTCACGGGCCCAGCCACTCCGCGGCATGTGGGATCTTCCTGGACCAGGGCACGAACCCGTGTCCCCTGCATCGGCAGGCAGACTCTAGACCACTGCGCCACCAGGGAAGCCCAATAATACTAAATTTATTTAAGATTATATCTGTGAGAAAAAGTAATAGATGACATTTATTGAACACTTTGAATGCCCAGTATTGTACTATACACACATCATCTCATTTAATCTTCACAACAACTATATGAGATAGGTACTGTTATTATTTTGATGTTATAGATAAAGGAATTATACCACACTAATATGGGGGGTGGTGATGTGATTTCTCCCAGGAAATAATCTGCCATAAATTTTGGCCATAAGATTTCAACCCAGGAGTCCTGACTCCAGAGCTTGTACCCTTAACCCTTGAATTTTTGGGAAAAAAGGAGTTTTTTTTTTTTGAGCGTTAGGGGATGATTAATCATTATCTTAAGAATTTACTACTTTTTACATTTTAGAATAAATATCCGATCTCCAGCCAATACTTGCCCCATGATTTCACTATGAACAGTTTGTTTGTTTGATTGCAGAGATAGTGATGTAAAGATGGAGGACACTTGTCTGCCTTTTGTCTACGTCTCTGCATTTTTTGCTTCTCCACTGGACAGGTAAGGGTAGAAAAAGAAAGCAAAATTCCCTGGAGCAAGAGTAAGGTATCAGCTTTATTTTGCATTTCAATCAATCTTCCACTCAATAACACAGATAATCTAAAATTTAATATAATCCCTCCAGTCTGAAAAACATAACTAAGGGCAAAAATCTTAAAGTGATTTAGAGCCCATGGTCTTTTTGTAAACATCAGAATTTTCATCCAACTCTTAGTCTATTTTGGCAAGTTAAATGTGTAATGTTACTCTTATTTTCATACCTGTAATTTAAATTAGGAGTGAGACATTTTTTAGGAAAAAAGTTGCTAAGAACAGATTATATATATATATATATATATATATATTTTTTTTAGTCTCCAACATTTTATTTTTATTTTTTTAACATCTTTATTGGAGTATAATTGCTTTACAATGGTGTGTTAGTTTCTGCTTTATAACAAAGTGAATCAGTTATACATATACATATGTCCCCATATCTCTTCCCTCTTGCGTCTCCCTCCCTCCCACCCTCCCTATCCCACCCCTCTAGGTGGTCACAAAGCACCGAGCTGATCTACCTGTGCTATGTGGCTGCTTCCCACTAGCTATCTATTTTAAGTTTGGTAGCGTATATATGTCCATGCCACTCTCTCACTTTGTCCCAGCTTACCCTTCCCCCTCCTCATATCCTCAAGTCCATTCTCTAGTAGGTCTGCACCTTTATTCCCGTCTTGCACCTAGGTTCTTCTGACCATTATTTTTAAGAACAGATCATATTTCATAATATTTTTTGTATCTGAGAAATATGGGCAGATTAAAAAGTGAACCCTGAAGGAAAGAATAAACTCAAGAAATGAAAGATATAATCTTTCATAAGTCTTAGCATATTGAAAGAATATTTCTACACTGTCTTATTAAATTAGGCAAGATTACCTTTTCATTTTACTAACGTAGATGGTTTGTGTGGTTGTGTACTTTATTCCTAAGGAAAAAGTGGATGAATCATATCACAGAATAAGAAATAAAACATGGCCTAAAATAGTAGTAATTTAGATGGAATTTAATAGTATTTGTTATTTTTCAATTATTTTTGTAGCAGGGTTTTCCGTTGAATGGCTCAATTAATATGGGAATAAATCATGTCCAAACTGATTGGATATTCCTTTCAAATGCACTATTTCCAAAATT
Organism: Platanista minor; assembly: GCA_004363435.1. Lineage (NCBI taxonomy): Eukaryota > Metazoa > Chordata > Mammalia > Artiodactyla > Platanistidae > Platanista > Platanista minor. The sequence continues at coordinate 949 of RJWK010028888.1, read as the reverse complement.
CCACCAGCAGGTGGATTCAGCCTAAGGTGGTCAGTGTTCAGTGTTTGGCTTGGTATGCTGAACCTCTTGCATCTGAAACCTTGGGGAGGGGCAGATGACACTAGGCTGTTGTTTGCCCATATCTACCTTTTTTTTTTTTTTGCAGATTGTAAACCAATTAAACTGTATCCTCTTTTACTTTCCCTAATATTAGCACGGTGGGACTTGACCTTCTCTGCCCTTGTCCTGGTATTGTCAACCTCAACCTCACTCTTGAAGCCCCTTTATTTAGACACTGGATCTACAGAGTATAGAAAAATTTGGGTCACATGCCTGTGGATTAGAGGAACCTGTTTTTAGCGGAGGAGTGAAAGCAATGTAAAATTCTCCAATGCCCCAGTCTAGTTGTTTTGCCTGATGCCCTTTTGCCATGCCAGAGAGAATCTCTATTACATAAAAGAAAGAGGTTAACTTGTAGAAACAAATGTATATGCATTCAATGAAATGCCATTGAACACCTACTAAGTGCATGGCAATTAAAGTAAACCCTGGGAGTTTCCTTAGATACTATTTATAATTACATTGGTCAGTGGGGAGGTGTATTATGCATTGGTAATAGATGGAAATACATTTTGCAAAGGTCACCATTTATGAATCAAAGTTTGTATTTATAAGTCATTGATGTTGTTCTCTTAATTGTTCCTATGATCATTTCGACCTTGTCATTTGATGTATTGTTTTGCTTTATGTTGGGATGGTGCTGCCTCAGTCAGTGTCGTGAAGGGCCTGGGGGCAGGACAGGAATAAAGACACAGACCTACTAGAGAATGGACTTGAGGATATGGGGAGGAGGAAGGGTAAGCTGTGATAAAGTGAGAGAGTGGCATGGACATATGTACACTACCAAACGTAAAATAGATAGCTAGTGGGAAGCAGCCACATAGCACAGGGAGATCAGCTCAGTGCTTTG
>RJWK010028887.1:0-25565 GCA_004363435.1 Platanista minor | reverse complement strand
AAAAAAAAAAAAAAAAAAAAAAAAAAAAAAGACAATGAACAAAGCTTCCACTACAAGAAGGAAAAAGAAGAAAGAACACCGAAAGGAAGTAGAAAGAAGAAAAATAAATGTAATAAAATAAAGAGTAGAATAAAGAAAAAGAAAAGAAATCACCAAAATAGAAAACATTCCCACCAGCAGTATATGAGTGTTCTGGTTCTCCAGTATGCTTGCCAACACTTGCTATGGTCAGTCTTTTAAACTTTAGAAATTCTAATAATATCCTTGTAGTTTTAATCTTTATTTCCTAATGACTGATGATGTTGAGCATCTTTTTATGTTTGTGTGCCATCCATAAGTATTTATCCAAGAGAAATGAAAGCCTATGTCCACAAAGGACATGTACAAAAATATTCATAGGAGCTTTATTTATAATAGTCCCCAAACGGAAACAAACCTAATGTGCTTCAATAGGAATGACTAAGCAAACTGTGATGTGGTCATTCAATGAAATACTATTTAGCAATACAAAGGAACGAACTGATTTACCAACAACATGGAGAAAACTCAAGAACGTGATGCTGAGTGAAAGAAGCCAGACTCCAAAGATTCCCTACTGTATAGTTCCACCTAATGAAGTTCAAGAACAGCTAAGCTAATCTATGGTGACCAGAACTGGAATAGTGGTTGCCTCTGCATGTGGGAAGGTTGACTGGAAAGGGACGTGAGATCACTTTCCAGAGGGATAGAAATGTTTAAAACTTTGATTTGAGTAATGGTATATACATTTGTCACAAATTATTGACAAAGACCTATGCATTTCATTGCACGTAAATTATACTTCAGTTAAGAAAGAATCCACACTCAGGTTTTACTTTTTTCAAGACAACACTTAAGATTAAATGATCACAAATGGAAATTTAAGAAATCTTTTCTATTGCTCCCAAATCTTATGCAGCAATGCCGGGAGCCAGCAGGGCCGTGCTGGAGCCTTGACTGCATCCCAAGTGTGACGACAAGCCGCTGGGGGATTTGAGCAGGAGGGTGATTCGATATGATTGATGCTTTCAAAATGGATTCTGTCTGGGGCTTCCCTGGTGGCGCAGTGGTTGGGAGTCCGCCTGCCGATGCAGGGGACGCGGGTTCGTGCCCCGGTCTGGGAGGATCCCACATGCCGCGGAGCGGCTGGGCCCGTGAGCTATGGCCGCTGGGCCTGCGTGTCCGGAGCCTGTGCTCTGTAGCGGGAGAGGCCACAGCAGCGAGAGGCCCGCGTACCGCAAAAAAAAAAAAAAAAAAAAATGGATTCTGTCTGCGGGGGAGAGGGTTGACTGAAATGGTGGCCAAAGGAGAAGCAGAGGGACCAGTTTAGGAGGCTGCTGGAGTTGCCAGAGCATCAGATGCCGTGGCCTGGACTAGGGGTGGGACTGGGGGAGGAGCGGAGGGGCTTCTGTGCTGTTTTAGGCAGGGCTTGCTGATACAGCAGGTGATGCTGTGAGTGAAGGAGAGGGTCAGGCTTCTTGCCCGATAACCAGGTGAATGCTGCTTACTATCCACTGAGACGGGGAGAATGGGGGATGATCAGGTTTGGTCGTAACATCAAGAGATTTGTTCCAACTGCGCTAAGACTGAGGCGTCTGTTAAATGTCCCAGCACAGAAAATCAAGGGGCAGTTGGCTTTGTGAGCCTGGAGTCCAGGAAATAAGTGTGAGTGGAGACAGAGATTTGGAAGATTTTAAAATCATGGGACTAGATGACATCACCCGGGGAAAGAGTGTAGATAAAGAAGAAAAGAGGGTTAGCCTGAAAAAGTTATTCTTAGACAATTCTCAAGTGTGGAAATTTAACAATTCCACCTCTGCGTTAGGAAATTTGTGTTTAACTTGAAAACGATGTGTTTAATTAGGTTATTCAGGCTACCTTAAAAGAAACTCTTGCCAAAATTATTTTATTTTTTCTTTACGGGCACAAGTTGTTCCAGCTTAGAAACAACACCCGAGGTCCTCGGGACTTGGTTATCGTTCTAACGACCGAGGCTCCTGGTCTGATGCTCTGAGAGCCTGAGGCCCAATGAACAGGGAACAGACAGGAGCTGCATGACCTCCCTGCAGCCGAGCTCCAGCTGTGGCGTTTCCTGTACACAGTTTCTGTACGAGGACCATAAAGGGGAAAGATCCCCTGGTATTTCTGAAACATGTTGGAGCCGGCACACCGGCTTCGTCCTCGGACTGCACACAGTAACTTGTTTCTCGGCCGGTGTCTCTGACTCCTGTTTGACTATGCAGCACTGCTCACCCTGATGGAGGCGGCGCCCGGACCTGCATTCATTTACATCAGCAGAAGCTTCAGTCCTCAGCCCATTCAGGTGGCACCCCAGCTGTCCCATTTGTACTTCAAGAGCTGGAGCGCGCACATCTTCCTCCCTGGGGGAGGCCCCCGCCTTGCTCCCTCACGTAGCCTGGTGCCCCAGCCGAGGGACTGCACACCAGGGCTCCCCGCAGAGGAGATGCTCTACACATCTGTCCCAACCCTGAGGCAGGGGTGCTGCCTGATTCTGCTAAAACACAAGGGAATAAGGCCCTGCCACATGCAAATAGGAGCTTCCAAACAGCTGTGTGCTGGGGAGGGGGTGGCGATGGTGGGGAGAGAGGTGGAAGGAGACTCCGAATGGGGACCAGAGTGGGGACGTGGGGTGGGTGGGGGCAGTGACAGCGCTGAAGGTGAGGGTGGCTGAGTAGCGGTGGGATGACTGTGGAGATGAAGGGGTGGTGGTCCACAGTGGTGATGGTGATAAAGGGGGTGAGAAACACAGACCATTTTCTTCCCCTCTGAGAAGGAGTCCCCTAAAGGACGGGTGAGAGAGGCCAGGGGACCTGCACAGGAAAAAGACGGATACGACCGAGTATGAACCTTTTCACAAAAGAACACGCAGTAGGTCCACGAAGGCTGGGGGCCCACAGGCCAGGACGAGAGGCCCCCCCATGCACACGGCCCACGTGCTGAAGCCGAGAGGGGAGGTGGGGGACAGTGCTGCGGTTCCAGCGGGTGACCAACCCACCCCACGTCACCGCTTGCTCCAGGGCCAAGGGCACTCGCAGATAAGCAGGGCCATGCCTGCCTGTGTGAAACCAGGATGGGCTGTCCACCGGAAAGGGCATTCTGTGTGACACCACTAGAAGGAGTACCTGTACCTGTACCCTGGGTTTCAGGGACCCCGGGACCTGAGGCACGGGGTGCCCCTGAACTTCACAGCAGTTCACAAAAGTCAGTGCAGAAGGATTCCACTCACTGGTTACTAGTCGAGACCTGTGGGCAGTGCAGGAGGCCATGTCGGGAAAGCCTATGAAATAATCATGTCAGAATGATGAAAACCTTCTCCTGGGACCAGCTGACAACACAGGAAGTTCACAGAAAATCTGAGAAATATACAACCTGACAGAAATGTTTTCAAGATGGGGAATAAAAGATATTTTTATTCAACACATTAGAGACAACGAAATAGCATATTTTGAAGCACTCTGAGTTTGCAGCCACTCAGGTTTGATATTTAGACCATCCGGGGCACCTGGCTCCCCTCGGTTTGCTGGCCCATGCTGCCTCCCTGTTGGTGATGCTGCAATACCTGGCCCAACACCTGACAGGTTAGATGACAGTGTCCTCTGAAAGGCACCACTGCCCATCCCAGGCCAAAGGAAGGCTGGACTAGACAGGGAAGCTGGCAGTGCCCTGACCATGTGGTCACATGGGCCATTTTGGCTGAGTTCACTATGGACAGTTCCCATTTCTGGGCTCATTTCTAAACACCAGAGAAGGGAAAGAATGCTGGCTTTGGGGTCCAACAATCTTGAGCTCCTCATCTGGAAAATGGGAGAACAAACCTTACCCGGAGGTCAGCAGAGAAGAATACAATGAACATAAAACACCTGGCCCAATGCCCAGCATACCCCAGAAACATGCTAGATCTTTCTCCCTTCCCAAAATAGATTCCATTGAAAGGAAACATATAAAAACAAATCTATAGATCCTTCACATGAAATTTCTCATCTATATCAGATTGTGCTGAAATTTTAGCCTGTGAATTAACCTATTTCAAGTGAACATTGATAGAAAAGATTGATGGGCTCACATTTATTGAGAATTTACTATGCTCCAGACACTAGAAGTTCTTGATATAGATTTTCTTCATGGGTGACTGAGTTGCCAATTTTTAAAAACACTTTACTACAAAGGTTTTAGTTTGTGCATCTTTTTAATATTAAAATTTCATTCAAGTGACAAAAAAGAATGAGCTTTAGCTAAAGCCCAAGATTTGTTCCAGAAGCTGTTCTCAAGCTATTCAGATGGCCTGTCCCAACTGGTCTTGCCCTTTATCAGGAGACCCAGAGTAAGGCAACTTTACTGGCTAACATAAGACCAGGCCCATCACAGTTGGCAAAGCTGTTAAATTGCCAGGTCTGAGGTTTAACAACTGTCCATAGCAGGAGCTGTGTTGAGATATTAAGAAAGAGACATAAGGGAAAAACTATGTTGAATGTGAGTTTAGATTGTTCCGCAGAAAACCTGGCAAAGTAATTAGCAGACTCCTGTGAGGAAAGATTTAAGGCCCAACTGACTCCTAAGACTTTCATGACATCTGAATCTCCACTGCTGGAGGTTCATTTCTTGGAATAGCCCTTCTGGGCTCCTCTCTGAAAGTATCAATTTGAACTTTAAGTTAAAGCATTCATTCATTCATTCACTTATTGAATAATTTTATGTTCCTACATGGGCTAGGCACTACGTCCTGGGAATACAGCAGAGAACAAGACACACATGGACCCTGCCCTCAAAGCTTATGGCTACCATATACAGCTGTGCAGTTTGTGCACTGCACAATACGTCCAGTGGGGGATGAAATCTAGCTAGTTCATAGTCTATGTTTCCTGGCATTGGGTTGAATTTGTCTGGATGAAGGGACACTATTTTCTCTGCACAGAGATGTCCTCTATTTGCCAAGCCAAGAACTGACAGCGCTCTGTTTGCCCACTGGGGGCACTTTTATTCTGATGTACGCAAAGGCTGTGGAGGAGACAGTCCTGAACACATGGTCACAGGGCCGTGACGGTCTCACGGATGTCTCCACAGCCTGTTGGTTTGGGCAGACGTCTCCCCCTGGCCCAGAGCCAGGCCTCAATGGGAGGACGGAGACATGAAAAAGAGAGTCTGTGTTTGAAGTTGGGGTGAGGGGAAGGGAAGCAGGACCACTTGGGTGGGCTCCAGTCCTCCTGTCCAGTGTTGTGGACCTCACTGGGCAAAACCCTCCTCTCCCTGGCCTCGGCCCCCTGCTTTTCGGTTTAGGGGCAGGTGGAACTGGACTATTTGTGACTTCCCTTGCAGTTCTCATCTGCCCTTATTGGTCCACTGTCCCTGAGAGTAGGCCTCTGATCTCAAAAGAAACCATCCCTCCCAGGTAGGGATTCTTAAAACACAGAACGTGCAAATGGAATACTGAGTGTGGCCCTTTATGCCTGACCACAGGGAGGCCTTCCCCACCAAGGGAGTGAGCACAGAGCAGCTGGGAGCCTGAGGATGCGAGGAGGAGACCGGCCTCCCGCCCCTCCGTGGGGCTGTGCTGACTGAAAGGACCAGTGGACTTGGGGCTCCAGTATAACAAGCCACTGTCACTGCGTGGTGGCTCTGGGCAGATGGGCTGCGCTGCCCTGCTGGCTTGGAAGCTCCCTAATTGGAGAACAACCCGAAGGTGGTCTTCTGACAGACATCATTAGGGGAGAGACTAACAATTCTGATTACTCATAACACAGCTCCCACGGCCAATTAACAGCAGAGGAGGGTGAACTGTATCATGGGCTGGGGGGATGATCTCTACGGCTTTGTGCCTTCTGACAGGGTGGGACAGTGGGCAGCTGCAGAGCAGAGGAAGTGGTAGCAGAAGGGGTGGCGGAGGCAGGGCTGGGGGAGGAATAATCTGGGAGCATCTGTCCTGCTGCGCTCCAACCTGCAGGTGGACAACCTGCCAATCCTTGATTTAATGACACATGGATAGAACCTCCAAGTCCCTTCATCAGTTTAACAAACTCCACTGCCACCACAAGGTGAGAACCCAAACCCCGGATAAAATATCTCCTCCTTCCAAGAGTCAGCATGGGTCTTGGAAGGAGCAAGCCAGCGTTTCAGGATCTAAAACCAGCTCAGTCTCAGCATGTCTTGTCACATTCTTGGCATTTGACTTCTGAGCTCAAAGGCTCAGGGGACATTTGGTTTTATTGAATCAGAAAATACACCAACGTTCCTCCTTATAGGCTGGCTCACATCGTCTCCTCCAGAAGGTCCCAGCAGTGTCACCAGAAGAGAGTCAGCCAGCCCTGGTTTACAACCTGCTTCTGCTTTTACCAGCTGTGTGGGCTTGGACCAGTCACACCTTTCTGGGCCTCAGTTTCTATAGCTGAAGAGCTAACAACCAGTACCTCGCCTAAGGGTAAGAGAGGGCTCACTCACAGCACTCAGAACAACATGGGGCCACTAGAAGGTTCTCAGTAATTGGAAGGGCTCCTTGTTCTATCAGTTTCTTCAGCCAAACCCTATTCTAAAGGAATGAACCCAGAAGCCTGAGAGGACGGAGCCCCCCTGGGAGTAGCTATAACTGTCCATCTCAGGGGCTTGCCTTTTCCCAGTGGCAGGGCTGCTGCCTTCTCTAGGGCTCCCCAAGCCCTGAGACATGGACTCCTTTTGGTGGGAGGGTGGGAGGGGGAGGACTATACAGGAACACTCCTCACCAGTGCTTCCTGCCAGGAGTGCACATAACTGGGGGGTCAGTGATGGGGGGGTGTTCAGGCTAAAAGTGCAGATTCCTAGACTCCATGTGTGGAGATTCTGATTCAGCAGTTCTGGGGCTGGGGCAGGTCCTGGGAGTGTGTGCCTTTTTAACAAGTGCCCTGGCTGAAGTTAGGGTGCAAAGCTGTGGACCACGCGCAGAGAAGCCCCGCAGGGCTCCAGGCTTGTGTGTCCTTGTGTCGGGACACACAAGGCTTTGAGTTCCAGCGGGTCCCGGGCCTCTCCCCTGACCTGGGCGGCGGCCCTGCTTGGGCCGAGGGCAACACACCGGCTCAGAGGTTTCACGCGGCACCAGAGAAGTGTGGGCCTCTGGGTCTCTCAGGGGAGGTGCAGAGGACATCTGCTTTCCATTATGGATCTTTCTGGAAAGTCAGGTGTACACAGAGGGTAAGAGAGAGAGAGCTGGGGAGGTGGTTATTTCAAGGACTCTGCTGAGGCCCCTAATGAGAGAAGAATCACCCTCTAAAACCAGATGTCACCTTCCATTAGTTGCGAGGTTGTAAGTAATGTGTGACTAACAATGCCTGAGCTGTGCCAAATTAGGAATGAGTTACTTTTCAGAGAATGAATTTTGAGTGGATTTAAATTTATCCTGACAAAACTCTCATTCTCATACACTTGTGCTCTGAAAAACTGTGGCGTACGTATGAGGAACTGCAGCCAACGTGTGTGGCACCGGGCAGGGCTTCTGGTCTTTGGTACCTGGGTGTGCGAGACAGATGATGTAACCCGTCACACATGTCACGGCGGGAGACAGACCTACTGCGCCACCTGGGCTGTGATCCATGGCTCTTGTCTTGCCCCAGGGCCCCTGAGCCGGCGCCTTGCTGGCCTCACCCTGCTGCCACCTCTGACTGGAACCATGAGGGCCTCTGGAGAGGCCTGTGGGGATGCCCTGCCCGGAGCCAACCAAACGGGAGAGACAGAGGGCAAGGGTGGAGGGGAGGGCTGGGACAGGCCCGTTCCAGGTTCCAGGGGGTGGTCCACGGTGAAGCCCAGACATTCCTCCCATCAGAGACGCGCGAATGGTGGATGCTGTGCCGGTGCTCAGCTTGGCAGCAGTCGCCGGCCCCCGAGCACCGGGCAGCCCCATGCAAACAGGAAGCGACCGCCCAGGTGCCAGTGTGCCACGGGCAGGGGTGCTCATCATCACGCGCTGCAGACCAGCCCTGCCCGTGACTGCAAACACGCACGCGGGCACTCCAACTCCGGATGCCCCTTTCTCTTTGGCCATTAACCTTAATGCGACTCTTTAAAAGGATTGTTTCTGGGGACTTTCCCCAGTGCCCAGCCCAGGGCTGGCACACTGGCCCGCCGACTGGCTTCACTGTTAAGGGAGTAACTGTGATACACGAGCAGCGCTAGCTCTGTTACCACGTTATATGCAAACATCATCATTCTAAGTTGCCTCCTTAAGTCCCAGTGGCATTTTTCAGAAATGAGTGAGTGCCTCCTTGTCCACAGGCAGGGATTTTAGTTTTCTCTTTCCTGCCTTAGAGATGGGCTCCTAAGGATACCACAAATGGGAAGAAATCAAACACTAAAGATTCCATAAAAAGTAATCTTGTGGAAATCTGGTCTCTGGAGTGGCCTGACGTGGGTCCTGGGCATAAACTGGTTTACCCCTTGGTGTCCCACGTCAGTGGAGATGGGCTCTCAGAAAGTGCATCACCCATAGAGTCACCAATGCTGAGGAGCTGCCCCCTTAATCCTCAACTCAGACAGCGGTGAGGATGACGACGGTGATAGCACCGCATGGGCTGGGCTCTTACTACGCACCAGGCTCTGTGCCAACTGCCCTGTGGCCGTGACCTCATTTTATCCTCACAACAGTCTCCTGAGGGGGCTTCTGGTATTCCCATGTTACAGGTGAGAATACAGGCAGAGGGAGGATCCTATGCCGGGACTGCCTGGGACCAGATCTTGTGCTCAGACCACCATCCAGGGAAATGGGAAGAAACAGGGTAGCGGTGACAGCAGTCATGCTGACAGAAGATGTCCAGGATGGGGGCTAAGTCCAAGCTCTTTCTCCTTCCAGAACCTGCCTTGCTCAATATTAGGCCTGTCCTCTGAGGGTGGATCTCAAGGCTCCTAGGCTTCAAGACAGTTTAGGCCATCGGGGTTCACTGTGTTATGGGTGTCTGTATGCCCCAGGTTGCCCACAGGAAACAGGACGGAACAGGATAAACTGAGGACCCACTCCCTGTGAGGCATCGACTCTCAGTCTGTGGTTATGGTCCCTCAGTGACGTCTCAGAATCCACTGGCCCACACCACACCAAGATATAACTCAATTAGAGGATAAGGTCCCTCCCCTCCTTTTTCAGGTTAATTGGGTCTGTACCATAGGTCACATATTCTTGCTTTTGGATCTCTGATTATTGATTAACGGCAGGTCACTGGTCACAGACACACTGCATAGCATCAGCCTCTGAGATGTGAGCTGTAAATAAATGCTCATAATTAGTGCTTGAGAAAGATTGGGTGGCCCCAAGATGCACAAAGCACTTGGGAAATGTGAGATGCAATTTTTCCCTGTCCAGGCAATTTCCAAAATCTAGATATAAAGCTGTCTGGGTGTGGAATATAAGTTGGAAGTAAGATTTTTCACACTAGGGGCAAACTTTACAAGAGAAGAATTGGAGAAAAACCAATTGAGTTAATTGTCTTTGTTTCACCTGCTGTTCCTAGGTACGTGGAGCTAGACATGCTTCTTCTGAAGCCTAGTCTTGCTCCAGCCACGGTGGCCCTGTGGGGTGGGTCTCTTTGCTGTTTCTGCAAACACTCTGCTATCTCCTAGAGGTTGGGCTTAATGGGAAAGCAGCATTTGCAAAGGTTTCGGGGAGTGGCCCTGGGATGGTGATGTTTGTTGCCATAGAAATGAATATAAAGTCTCCAGTTCATCACTGTCATCTCAGCAGGACCTGGGAGCGGAATGGACAAGTCGGAGCCCTTATACGTTTGCTTACAGATGCAGTCATGAACTCACAAAAGAAGTGGAGGAATAACTGTTCAGGCATGCCTTAGCTCACTGCGTGTGTTGTTTTAGCCAAACTCATATCAAACTCTTACTCTACAGAACAAAAGAGTGAAATATGACTTTCCAAAATAATAAGCTTCCTCCCTCCCTCCCTCCCACAAATTCCTGAACAAATTCCTGATGTGTATTTCAATAGGAGTCTACTTGGTAGAATTAGAAGTAACACAATCATTTGTGTTTTTCACCATTTCTTGAAGGACACACCCACAACTGGATGTAGAGATGCCTGGCTGGCCTTGCTTAACTGACTGGGTCAAACTACAGAGAGTGGTCAAAGGCCTTAGAAAGCTTGTCCAGGAATGCATGGACAAAGCTTAGAGAAAAAGGGCACCTGATAAAGAAACGAATCCCCAGCGCAGATCTAAGGCCCCACCGTCCCTGCAAAGTGGTGGTGAACAATCAAATTTGCTACAAAACTCTATGGTAGACAATAGTTAAATACAATCAGAATAAAACATTGATGGGAAGAAAATAGGGTAACACAGAGAGGGTGAAGTACACACTCTGAGGGAGAAAGTACTAAGTCAGGGATGGCAAATATGGGGCACTCATGCCCCAACTGTAAAGGCAGACAATGGGAATCACCCCACTCTTGCCCAGTGCACCCATGCGAGGCCTTCTCCTTTCTCTCTCACATCACTCCGGGCAGACACTACCGAGAGATCAGAGTTACCACCTGTGGTAGATTAAAGAAGGCAGCAAATTTTCTGATGCCTCTCAGAGGCAAAGTCTAACTTCCCTTCTCCAGAATCTGGTCTGTCCCTAGTGACTTGCTTCACCAATAGAATGTGACAGACATAACTGGGACTTCTGAGGCTAAGAAGCCTCGCATGTTCCACAAGCGTGTCTTAGAACACTCACTCTTGGAGCCCCGGGCCACCATGTTAAGAGATCTGACTATCCTGCAGGACAGACTTGTGGAAATGCTCTAAAACTATGTGGGAGGAGAGGAGGGGTCCATCTGACCCTGCCAAGGTGCCAGACATGTGAGTGATACTGGCTGGGACCCTCAATTACAGCCCAGCTGGCCTCTGAATACCACTGAGTAGCCCTATCAAAGCCACCTGAAGCAGACAAAAGAATCACTCAGCTGAACCTTTTCCAAATTCCTTACATAATCATGAGCTATAATACAAAGGTTGTTGCTTTTAAGCTGCTGAGTTTGGGGGTAATTTGTTACACCACTATAAATAACATGCATATCACACAAAGTGAAACTCATTGGCCTTCCTGGGTATAGATAAAAATTGTGTTCAGGGCCCAGCAAGAGTCTTTGGAGGCTTTTCCAGTAACACAATAGTAATAGTAGTACTTATTGAATGCTTACTATGTGCAAGACACCTGGAAACATTTTATATGGAATAGCTCATTTATACACCAAATCTCCCCAAGTACCCAAGGATAGATACCAAACCCCCATGAACTGGGCCAAATACTGATGGACCAACCTCACTGAGAGTTAACTCAACCTAGCAGAGGGTGTGACAGGTATCCAGTCATGTCTTTTCTCTCCTTGCTGCCCCACTATAGCCCATATAAGCTGGGCAAGGCTAGTTTCATTTTATACACACACACACACACACACACACACACACACACACACACACACACACACGTATTTTAACATATGAGGAAACTGGGGCTCAGAGAGGTTGTGATTTGTCCAAGTTCATACTGGTTTGCAAAGGAAATGGAATTTGAACCCAGATATGACAATTCCTTGGTCAGTGGTTTTTCTGTACAATCACACTGCCTCTCTCTAAACATGTTAACTAGTAGAGAGAGGTTCTCCTCACCATGTGCATCACCACCAGCATTCCCGCTTCTCCCACAGTAGCTACTCAACACAATGAAGATCAGATAGGGTCCTTACAAAGGAAGTCAGCTCTAACTTTCAGAGACTTGTGCTGCATGAGAGATTTGTAGCACCTAATGTTTTAGGTTCTCCTCTGCAAAACCCACCTGTGGGGGTGGTGTGAGGACTAAGAGTTCAAGTTGCTATGAGAATTGATCCAGGCAAGGCACACAGGGAGTGCTCCAGTAAGTGGGGGCAAATGTCATTACTCATTTATTTTTTTAATAGTTTTTTTAAAAATTAATTAATTTATTTATTTTTGGCTGTTGTGGGTCTTCATCGCGGTGCGCGGGTTTCTCATTGCGGTGGCTTCTCTTGTTGTGGAGCGTGGGCTCTAGGCGTGCGGCTTCAGTAGTTGTGTCTCTCGGGCTCTAGAGCGCAGGCTCAATAGCTGTGGCACACGGGCTTAGTTGCTCCGCGGCATGTGGGAGCTTCCTGGACCAGGGCTCGAACCTGTGTCCCCTGCATTGGCAGGTGGATTCTTAATCACTGTGCCACTAGGGAAGTCCCATCACTCATTTATTAACTCAGTTGACATTAATTATTATCTGCTATGTGCATGTGATGTTCTAGGCACAAGGGATTCAGCAGGGAACAAAATAGGCAGAAATCTGCCTCTTAGAGATCTTATACTCCACTGTTGAGTAGAAGTCTCTATGGGAAGGGATGCTGGATGGCTGGCTAGGCCCACTCACTAGCTCAGTGATCTTTTTCCACACAGCAGCCTTGGATCACATTTGATTCAAATTTGTTCCACAGCAACATGACAAATTAGTGTCCTGTGGGGACTTTTACAGTATAGTTAAGACCACAAACACTAAATCCAGCAACTTTTCAAATTTTCATGCTCTAGTGCCTTGCAGTGTGAGGTCATGGCCCAGTTCTTGTCAGCAGTCCTAAGGAATGGCTTACAAAAAGGGGAGAATGGTCCTTGGGTCCTATCTCATGAAAGGGCAGCTCCACTAAGTTCTGTACCTCCGACTTCTCAGGCTGTCACACTGGGAAAGAGAAATTCCTGGAGTTGTGAGGCAAACAAATATCTAAGCTGCTCTCTCTTTCAGTGAGCTGAAAGCCAGAGGTGAAATCTTGCATGATTAAGACTGGAACTCATTGGAATTCACCAAAACCTGGACAAGTTCCCCAGAGACCTGCAAAAGCCTAATAGGGTTATTTGTTTGTGAAGCAAGGGACACTGCAAATCCATTCCATTCCTGCCCACCCACATTAATGTCATTTTCTGGTCTGGGAGGTTAGTGAGGGGAGGGATTTCCCACTCTCTGGCAATAGTGCATCTACATGAGGGCGGGATACCCCTCCAACCTGGAGATTTTCCAGAGTATTTTCTTTTTTGAAGATTGTTGGTCAAGTAGCCTGTCATGATTTAACTTTTCCAGTACTGATGAAACATTTTTGGTTTCATTTTCTAGTTCACGCTTTCAGCTAGCATTTATTGCCCGCTAAGGCAGGGTTCTTAGTGAATATAGCAGGCTGTGATGGAAGTTGTATTCTAGTGGCGGAAGTTTAGACAATACGCAAAGAAACAGGCACATAAGAAAACAATCAGACCGTAATGAATGCTATGCAGAAAATTAAAATACACTGATTTGATCAGGAGGCCTCTCAGAGGAGGTTTCATGTAAACTGAGAGCTGACAGGAAGGAATCGACTACACAAAGGGAGGGGGTAAGCATCTCAGGCAGAGGGAGAGCTAGAGCCAGGCCAAGGTTGGGCACATGAGGGAGAGGCCGCAGCACAGTGGGAGGACAGAGCCCCTTGAGATGAGGTCAGACAGGCTGGCCAGGATCTCTGGGGGCCTCTGGACCCTGCCAAAAGAAAGAGCTTTGGATTTTACTCAAGGTGTGATGGGAAAACACTCAAAGGTTTTAAGCAGGAGGTAATGTGGTCTGATTTACATTGGAAACAGATTACTCTAGCTATTGCGTGGAGACTGGCCTATAACAGGGCAACGGGGGAGGGAGGCAGACCAGTGAGAGGCTGCTGTGTTTGTCAAGGTGAAAGATGATGGTGGCTCTGACCAGGCAGGGCACAGTGCTGGGGATGGGCAAAGTTGGCAAGATGCAGGGTATACTTTGGAAGTAGAGTTGATAAAACTTGGTTGATGGATTACATGTGGAGATGTGGGGGATGGTTATAAAATAAATGGAATGTTTTTCAGACAGAATAACTCAATATTTTAGTATACTTCACCCTAGTATTTTCCAGTTACATAAACATACATATGCAATTTTATAAAATTGGAATCTGGATGTAGTTTTATATCATGCTTTTCAACTTAATGTTCTTTTTGTGAATATTTCTATAAGTCATAATTTTTAATGACTGCATAGTATCTCATCATGTAGGGCATACCATAATTGCTTTAACCAATCACTGCTTGTCATATGGGCTGCTTCCAATATTTCTGCTGTTATAAACAAGGCTATGGTAAACATCCCTGTACATAAATCTTTAGGCAATCTCTGATTATTTTTCCTTGCGATAAATTGCCTGAAGTGGAATTACTGAATCAAAGGCATTTTGAAAAAGAGACTTGATAAATGGGTACTGCCAAATTATTGGCAAGAGAGGTGTTACTGTTCCATATTCCCATTGGCTGTACTTGATAGTACCTATTTCACTTTACCTTGATGAAACTGAATTTTATCATTAAAAGTGGCCAATTTAATAGCCAAAATAACGTATTATGCTGTTTTAATTTGCCTTATTTTGATTACGAGTGAGGTTAAGCATCTTTCCAATATTTAACCATCATGCATATTTGGTGGATGGAAGTGAACGTGAGTGTGTGTCTATGTACTTTCCATTCCTGCTCTTCATCAACTTTGCTATTTGGATGGTAATCTTTTTTTTTTTAATTGATTACTAAGAACTCTTTATATAGTAAATTTATTCCTAACTCCAACTACTTTTTTTTCCTTCAGTTTTTCATTGGCTTTATGATATTCAGAAGCCTAAAGATTTTATGTCATCAAATATATCAACTGTTTGCCTAATTGTGTCTTCCCTTTTTGTCTGGGTTAGGAGATACTCATTCACCTGGATAAAAGCATACAAATATCTGTGTATATTTATTTGAGGTCTTTTATGATTTTATTTACTTCTTAAGCTACCATTTCCCAAGTGGTTTCTGCAGAACATGAAATATCAGTCTCATGAAATGTCCTGTGGTCAAGAAATTCTGGGAACAGTATGTATAATTTCTCTTGAAATCATCTAGTTCACAGTAGCAACAAAGATTTTTGAAAAGTTTGCAATAAAGAAATCTGCTTACCTTGGCTTAACGTAATGTTTCCCAGAATTATTTGACTATGGAACCCTTTTCCTATTATGATTATTAATGTCCTGTAAGAGTGTTTTGGGACAAGCTTTAGAAGAGCCATTTTATCTAATTGGAATCATGGAGCAATCCCACTTTTTAAAAACAAACACTTGTTTCTCCCAGCACCATTTGAAAATATCCTATCCCTTTCTCACAGTTCTGAAATACTGTCTTTATGTTAGTGTTCTGTGTCCTAAGGTTTGCTCCTGGCCCTTACATTCAATTCTACTGGTATGTCAAGGCCTCATGCTACAGCTCTTATTTTTCCTTCTATTTCTAACAGTAACGGCTGATGTTATTTGGTACATAAAGCTCCTTGACCACTGCATCTTCTTTGTGGATTTTATCACCATAAAACTACCTCCTTTTTTCTCATTTAACGTTTTTACCTTGAATTCTACTTTGTCTATAAAATTGCTATCTTTCCTACCTTTTGTGTTTCTGACTAACAGATATTTGCCCACTCTTTTTCCTTTAACCTCCTTGTGCCATTTGATTTTAATTGTATGTCTTTTCATTCTCTCATCCATCAAAAATGTATTGAGTACTTCCTATGTGCCAAGTGTTAGGCATTAAGGAATACAATGGTGATCATAAAACAAATATGAAGCTTACCCTCACAGAAATTAAAGTACAATATGAAAAACAGACATTAATCCATCGATAATTTCCTAAGTATATGTAAATTTACAATGGTGGTATATGTTTTGTGGCATAGAGCAAAATGAGCTACTAAGTGCTACAAAAGTTTATAATGGAATCACTTCTTTTAGCCTGGGGGACTGCTCAGGAAAGGCTTCCCTGAGGAAGAGACATTTAGGCTCAGCTCTAAAGGATGTTTTGTTAACCAGATTGGGTGGAGGGCACTGGGAGCATACCGGACACATGGTGCAGGAAAGAACTTGTTGCCAGCAAGTGGGGCCAGAAGCAGTGGACCAGGAGAATACGGTACGAGCTGAGGTTAGAAAGGTCAGTGTGGTCTGACTATGAAGAAACTTTTAGGTCCTGCTGAGGATTTGAGCCTTCATTCTAGAAGCAATGAAAAGTCATTCAAGGGTTTTAAGCAGAGGGTTTACAGATTTCTGCACACAAGAGCAGAACTGGGCACATCTCTTCCCAACTCTGTGTTCAGTGACAGCACTGAACTGGTCACTTGAAATCACCCATGGTAGTAGTATTCATACCATGGATATTGGCAAATGTTACATATCAGGGCTTTCCCCCCCCACCCCCCGGAGATCCAGGTGTTAAACATTTATCTGCATATAACTGATTGACATAATCATCAATTGCATTTTGAAAAGAAATCGCTCTGGTATCTGGGCAGAAAATAGATTCCAGGAGAGCAAGAGGGGATATAAGGAGATTGGTTAGGATGTGATTATGAGACTCTGGTGAAGAAATAACTGTACTTTGAATTAGAGATGGGGAGAAGTGAATGGGTTTGAGACACATATAGGATGTAGAGCCAAACAGATTTGGTGATGGATTGGATTGGGTAGCTACAGGAGGAAGAAGTATGGAGATGGCTCCCAGATCTCTGGCTTCTGTAAATGTATGGATGGTGGTATCATTTACTGAGATATAGATGCTGGTTGAGTAGTGTTTTGTTTTTGTTTTGGCAGGAGGGTTGGTGATGGGCAAAAACCACGAGTTTAAATTTGAACATTATGAGTATGAGTTGCCTGTGAGACACTCAAGTGCAGGTGCCCAGCTGGAAGATGGAATTATGGGCCTGGATATCAGAGCAGAGGTCTGAGTAGGAGCTATAAAGGTGAGTCACAGCACTTTGGTGGTACTTGAAACTCTGAGCATGGATGAGGTGACTGGAGAATACAGAATCAGAAGAGAAGATCTAAGACTAAATCTCTAAGATTAGAGCTTGAGGAAAGAACACTTATTAGCCAACATTTAATGCAAATAGAATATAGTCAGGTTATGATACGGGGTGGGAGTTTTGAGTCGATGTAGGGGTCTTTGCTTTTTCATTGGGAAGTTGTTCTTTAAAAATTTTTTTCATTATTTCTCTTATTAATGTTTCCTTGCTTTGTCCTTTTCCTTGGATCATTATTTTTCCATTTTTCAGCTCCACAGGCCAATTTTCCTCTTTAATTTCTTTCCTTCTTTCTTTCCTTCTGTGTCTTCTCTTCCTCCTTCCCCCTTCCTTTCCTCCTCTCTTTCTCTTTCTTATTATTAATGAATTTTAATGTATTACTCTAATTATATGTACTTAATTCTGATATTAACTCATTTGGAATCTCATGGCCCATTCTTTTATGACACAATTTCTCTTTCTGGATATTTATTTTGATGCATTTATCAGTGGGGTGGAGTATGACTTAAAGTTTTTGTTTTGTTTTGTTTTGTTTTTTGGTTTTTTTTTGCGGTACACGGGCCTCTCACTGTTGTGGCCTCTCCTGTTGCGGAGCACAGGCTCCGGACGCGCAGGCTCAGCGGCCATGGCTCACGGGCCCAGCCGCTCCGCGACATGTGGGATCTTCCCGGACCGGGGCACGAACCCGCGTCCCCTGCCTCGGCAGGTGGACTCTCAACCACTGTGGCACCAGGGAAGCCCTAAAGTAATTTTTTTAAACAAGGGGAAGCAGGAAGATGTCATATGCTTCTGAACACTTACATAACTGAGAATGTCTTTCCCTTACCTTCACACGTGAACAACACTTAGGCAGGGTACGAAATTCTTGGATCATCTTCATTTGTCCTTAAAGCTCTCTAACTACGGCTCCAGGATCTTCTGGCATTCAGTATTTACAGATGAGAACTCATGAGTTGATTGGATTTTTCTTCCACAATGTAAGTATAATTTTTGTGTGTGTATATTTCAAAACATTTTCCAGGATATGTCTTTGGGTTGGGCAGTATCTATCAGGAGGAGAATATATTGTATTGGGGGAAAGAAATATACTAGGGCCTATAAACAAAAAGGAAACTGTGAAGTCCCTGCAGTCAGGGACATATATACATGTCATTAAGACGATGTGGAGAAATAGACACAGGGGGTGGGGGAAAGAGGTAGATGTGGGAGAAAATGCAGAATCTTTGCCTTCACAGGATCGTAAATGCGGGATGAGTGAGGAACTCAGAGGGAGTTTGACTAAGGAAAGTTTTCAGTGAAGCAGACCTGCAAATTCGCTGTCCTGACAATGGGGCTCACACCTCATGAGAATGACATAATAATGAAGCAAAACCACATGCAAATTAACTACCTTCGCTGTAGAGGATGAACAGAACTGGTCTAGTTAGCTCCACCTTTGGGGAAGATCTGAAGAGGAATTAGGAGAGTATGTGGGCTGCAGGCAAAGAATGCGGTTTATGAGAAACAATTTGTATTATATGTAAAAGGGCCAGATGAGTATGGATGCTCAAGAGCTGCTGGAATCCCACACACCTTTTTTATTTCTGCCCACTCTTGTGGAAGTCAGTATAGATAAAAAGTCATGAACCTGTGAGGTCACAATGTCTCTCTTATTCTACTGATTGGCAACACTGTCTAGAAGGAAACCTGGACAGGGAAATGGCAAAGAGCATTCCCTGGTGGCCTGGAATCGGAGGCCTGGGAGCAAAGTGATGCCACTGATGGGGCTCTTCTCCCAGCCTTGGCTGGTGTCTGGGAGATTTGGGCCCCTAGGGGTGGGGTGGGGGTAGCTGATGGGAGTAGAACAAGAGTGTCTAGAAATTGTTTTGTTTTGTTTTTTCCTTTTTCTAGAACTCTGTGAGCCCTTCAATCTATCGCCTCTTGAATTTAAACAAGACATTCTTTTTAGAAGACTTTTGACATGACCAGGCCAAGATCTGCCAGTATTTGGTTACTCCTGGGGCCATGAGTTTCTACCTTAAATCAGTACAAGTTATTTCAGGGCTCTGGGTGAGACGGAGGATTGATATCACAGGCTAACATTTTCATCCTGTTGTCAGGTGGGAGGCTGACTGTCCTCTCCACCGCTAAAAATAAATAGCTTAGGATTACCAGGAGTTGAAAGTTAGGGGAAGCAGAGCATCTTGCTTCCTCCTCTCCTGCATCAGGAATCTTCAGGTGTTGACTCATGGGACACCTAGGGAAACTCCCTTTCCTCGTGGGGCTGTATCTTCCTTGTCTCTGAAGCAAGGTCTAGAATGAGAGGTGTTCCAGCTCTGGCACTGGTATCTATGACTGCAGAGATGGCGTCACTGTCCAGAGACAGCCTGTGTTCAGTGGGTGTGGCAGCCAGCGTGCACATGGGCCGAGCAGGCACCATGTGGAAGGCTTTGCTGAAGGCGGCAAGCTCAAGGGTATTCATGTGCTTGGCCCACCTCCACCCACGCCCCAGCCCGGCACCATCAGTGGTTGAAATCCCTTCATCAGGAATTCACTCCCTCATTCTTAGGGATTAGGGCTCAGACCCCTGGGAGGAGATAGATGTTGATCTATCCATTCTAAGCACGATGACTTGTTCAGTCACTCTAAGGACGACGGTCCTTGGGGAGCAGAGCTTCTTGGGTAGGAGGACAGATGGGGTGGGAGGAGGGAAAGAAAAGCAAGCTTGCAGTGAGGCCCTGGCCCTGGAAGAATGGCGGGTCCAGCCTAGCAGGTGGCACAGGAGAAGCTCTGGACACTGGGGCGCTTCCATTCACTGAATAGCTCCTGGGTGCGGGCGAGGGGCTAGGGTCCTGGGGGAGTGGTGTGGGCACAGAAACAAGCTCTGTCTACCTTGGCAGCTGTGGGCTAAGGACAGCTATATGTCGGCACCATGGGGTAATACGATCCCAGCTATCTTCCTCCCTCTACTTGGTTACAAGAAGATGCCACAAGACTGCAAATTGATAGCACAAGCATCCTTTTCAGCTCCCAATCATTTCTCTTTGTTGCTGATTGTACAACTGCAATGTTTTGCCACTGAATAGTCTAGGCTAGCATGGAGTCAGATCCATTTTTATTGAACAACCTCTTCTGCAGCTTTTCTTGAGAGATGTGATGTTGATGCTTTTTATCTACCTCTATTTATCAAGATAAAGGGAAAAAAAAATCCTCATCTGTTTTTGACCAGAGTCAATAAAAGCATGTTTGGTAAAACCAATACAATACAGCACGGGTGTCATTCTCCGATTTATTTTTTAAAAAGCTCCCATGAGATGGTGTATCATCTTGAACTCTGGTGGAAGTAAGAAGAAAAAAACACAGAGGCATCTGTGCAATGATCCTCAGTCAAAGGACCCCAAAATTCATGTCCTTCTTTCTTCTGAGTCAGATAGGCTCAATCGGGCTTTCACAGTCACCAAGACAAAACCGCTCACTGATGAAGTCTCATTATACCATTGAGCCAATACCACCAATATCTCCAAGCTTCATACACATTGTACCTTTTTGCCATGTATAATTGCACACCCTGTACCTTCTTTAAAGCAACAACAGGTACCTTGCCTATCTTATTAAATGTGAACAAAGCACATTAAGTCAACTATAATGAAAAAAGTTCCATTTCCTTCTAACTTTGCAGGACCCAATCGAGACAGTTCACTCTGGGCTCCTCTGCCTGTGCCATGGAGTTACCACGTGTGGGCCACAATGGCGGGGGCATGGCAGAGGGGCAGCCCTGGCCACATACCAGGAGGACTTGTGCACTAGGCATGTGACAAGCCTCACCTATGGGGTCAGCATCATTACCAGCCCAAGTTAGTTAGGGAAACTGAGGCACAGAGCAAGGAAAGGACTTGCCCAAGGCCATGTGGGGCCACCCAGAGCCCAAGTTCACCCCTAAGCCACAGCGCTATTCTCTCTTTTCTCAAGGCAAACTTTTACTTGACAGATGAAAGCAGGACAAAATGCTTCTCCCGGAAATTTCCAAACCCTGAGCTTGAGAGAAGCACTCTGGCTGGCACAGGGGAAAAGAGAATACACCTGGCGGGATCAAGGGTCAGATCCCTGAAACTCAAACTGGATAAAGTTCACAGAAACACACAAAGAGCAACAATGTACACAGGGTTATTATTTTTTAAATACCATTTTAGTGCAAGCTACATGTTCCCACCATTCTGGTGGAAACTTCCTAATCTTTCAACAGAGCTTTTTTTTTTTTTCTTTCTTGGAACAGATGGCAAGATTTTTATCTCAAATATCTTCAAGGAGGAAATTGTTATTTCTATCCTGTGTTTGCATGTGCGAGCACACCATGTTTCATATATTTGCATGAAAGTAGCATGTTTAGTCTTTGCTCACACTCGAGATGCTGCGAAGACACTTTAAATTAAGCACTCTCAGTAAACAGTGATCATAAAGTAGCGGGAAGATAACACTGCACTAATTTGCCCCTGATGAAGCCATATGCCACTCTCCACCCCGGGGCTGCCCTTCTGATGGCTTCTGTCCACTCTGTAACAGAGTCATGGCTTCTAAACTTCTCTCTCCACCCTGTCTTCCACAGGCTGGGCAACCTTCCTCAGTGACATGGGAGAGCACTGGGCCAGCACCCACCCATCTGAAGGGGAGAAGCACCCAGGGCCATATGCTAGGCACTTAGCTTCCAGCTCCACAACCTGGGGCACATGTGTGCAGAAGGCCTCTGCCGGCCTGTCCCCTTGGGTGTCACTCTGTCTACAGCACCGTAGTGCTCACGCCCTTGAGTGCACCCGCTCACAGCACACATAGTGAGTGTCAGGTGCTCCCCTGCTCTTGGGGCTAACAGTGGGGTCACACCCAAGACGAGGGCCTCCCTGCCACCTCCCTGCCACCACTGCTGTCCCACAAATGCTGGCATTTCTCAGTCTCCTCCCAATGGCACTTTTGGGGGCATATTAACATCCCCATCTTAGAGACAGAGGCTGAGAGAGATTGCCGACAACTCCCAAGGTCAGACATTCTTCAGCGTTTCTCAAAGGGTGGCCCTGACCTCTTGCAGCATTTGTTTAGAAAAATGTCCTACGGATTCAGTATCCCAGGATACGGGCTCTGAACGTCCTGAGCTCTGAACAAACGCTTTTTGTGTCAAGGTGCACAAAACAGCTTGACACCCTCTGAAGGGGATAAGACAGGGATTTAAATTCAGGTCCCCATTGCCAGTGCTCCTTTTAATCCACAGCTGCCACCAATGTTTCAGGTAATTGACCGACTAATTCACACCCAGATGTTTAATGGCCAATTGACTAATTCCTACTGGGGAGGTACTTCTGACAATGGTATGAACAGGCCTTCCCTCCCAAAGAATATTCCCTTTTCGTGGTGGCCTTTAGGCATATAGATAAACATTGAAAAGGGAACAGGGGCATGCCCAAGCCCCCACTCCTTGGATTCCCTTGGTGTGTGCACCTACAGCAAGCGCATTGAACCACTGCTGCACCTCACTGACGCTTGCAGCAGTCCCACGGGGCAGGGTGGCTGGGACTTTGGTCTGCTTTGAGCTACCTCAGTGCTTCACCCTAGACTGGCCTCCCTCAGGAGCTGGGGGCCTGATCGGGACTCCGCCCTCAAGGCCAGTGGGTGGGGAGGCTCTGGGCTCCAGCCCTGCCACTTCCACTTAGCCATCTGCACACAGCCTGAGCGAGGGTTCCTGCACACTCACAGCTCATGGGGCCCAGGGGAGCCCTGAGAACCATCACCAGTCTTGTCTGTCTTTCATAATTCAGGAGAATGAGGGTTAAGAAAAGTGCATGAGCAATCGACATAATTTATATGCTGCAAGTGGATGAGCTGGCATCCTCTCACATCATAAAGTTTAAATAACGGTGGTTTAACACCAGATGTAAGTGCAGCTGTCCTGAGTGGAATGCCACTAGCTCCATTACGATGGGAGATGGTGCTTTTCCCAGTTGAGCATCCCCAGGAAAACACTGCACCTGTCATCTCGGTGCCACAAGCAGCTGACTTGATGCAGGCGTCTACTGGTGCCTCTTCAGATCATATCCATCAAGGATCTGGGGCATTCAGAGAGGAGGGGAGGGTCAGCTGCAGACCAACCGGGAGAGAGGCCGACCATGTCTGCATTTAGTGCACTCCAGACAAGACTGGGACTCCAGGTATTCCCAGGTGGCCTAGCCCTTCCCACTGTGGGAGCAGGGGGGGCGGGGCCATGGCTGAATGGAGGGAAAGTATGGGAGAAGAGGAGAGGGAGGGAGAGGGGGTAGGAGGGAAGGAGAGAGGGACAGAGAGGGGGAGAGGGACAGAAGGACAGATGGAAGGAGAGGGAGACAGAGAGAGAGGGAGGAATGGAGGAAGATGAAGGGAGGAGAGAGGGAGGGGCAGAGGATGGAGGGAGGAGGAGGAAAGGGAGGGAGGGAAACATGGAAGGCGAGAGTGGGCACTGGGCCTGGGCAACTTGGAGGAAGAGGCCTCCCCCTTGGCCCCTGTTTTGTCAAAGCACCTCGAGGGCAGGATGAGTTGACCTGGGAAGGCAGGGACTGTACCCATTGACTAGTTCCACTTGCCTTGGCTAATGGTCAAGGTTTCCATTCCAGTCAAGAAATCTCTTGAGGGCCTTCTACGTACAAAGGGGAAACTTGAGAATGTCAACAGCAGTGCAGTGGGGACAGGGCTCCAACACACCTGTGGACAGAGCCACTGGCTGAGCTCTGTGGAGCACCGTGCTGGGCAAAGAGCACTCCTCTTACAGACAAAAAATGGAGACCTAAAAGGGAAGGGATTTTTCCGACGCCCCGAGAACAATTCAGAAGGCAAAAGAATTGTCAGAGTCAGGCAGAAGAACTGGACTTTTTCTATTTCTTGGGCAGTGAAGCGCTGTAACTCTTCACCGTGGAAAGAGAGCACTGGGATCACCATGAGATAGGAGCACCAAGGTGCCCACAGCCACAGAGGGAGGACCATCTGTTCTGCTGTCTGCCTGCCCCGTCACTTGCCCCGCATCAGGAGGCACTGCAGGTGCAGACATAGAAGACACAGTCCCTCCTCCTCCAGGAGCCCACACCTGACTGAGAGGCGGACCTGCGGAACACCTGGGGCTTCCATGGGTTCCATGCATTGGCTGTGGGAACACAGAGGACAGAGCCCCTGACCTTGCAGAGGAGTGAGTGCTGGTAGCACAGGTCAAAGGTGGCCCCTGATAACATACCCCAGGGTTCCAGGTTCCAGGCCAGTCTCACATCCGCCCACCTGGAAGCCCCAGCACACACTGGTGGACCATGGTCTGGGCACAGCCTGTGAATGTGCAAACCCACTGGGGCTAAGAGCCGTGGCCAGGTAGGTTAGGACCCTCGCAGACCACGGCTGCTGGGAGACAAGATGTCAGCAGTTGGTAGGGTTAGCTGCTTGGCCCAGTGTCCCTCATAAAAACTCCGGCTGCACTGCTGTCACTGTGGCCTGTCTGATTACCTGGGAAGAAGCATGTCTAAGAAGACACAGACTGTTTGGTTTCCATCATCCTTTGCTCATATCTGTCAAGTACCAAACCAAAGAATTGGATTTTTAAAAGAGGACAAAGGTATTTGGGTTGCAACAAACAACAAGAGGGCAAACAACACAGGAATACTTAGTGCGATCTGCAACTGGGAAAATTTTCCTGAGCTAAGAGATTTCTGTGCAGGCAATTTCTGTAGACAGTTCTCATTTAAATAGAAATTCCCCCTGAAACACTAACAGTGGCTAACACATCCATTGCTTTACTAGGTGCCAGGCACCGTTCTGAGAGGTTTCTGTGCATTAACTCACTTAATCCTCACAACTACCTTGTGAGGTACATACTCTTATTACATGTACTTTACAGATGAGGGAATTGAGGCTCAGAGAGGTTAAGCAATTAGGCCAAGATTACTCATCTTATAAATAGCAGAGCCAGGATTTGAACCTAGGCACAGTCTGGGTCCAGAATGCATCATCTTAACCATGAATGTGCCAGGAATGGTAAATGATCTATAGTGAAAGCATTAAATTAACTTTCACAACAAAGGCTCACATTTCTAATGACCTCTGCAGCTAGTTTGGAGGGATTTATTTAGTTAGTTTTAGTAGACTTTGACATAATTAATTTTGGGAGTCCATCTCAGAAAAACTTCAGAGAGGGACTTTTCCAACAGGGAAGAATGGAAATGCTTTGCCATTCTGAGCTTCTGAGTCCTTCTTACACAGAGAAAAAGGGGTTAGTGGTCTTCCACTGGGAAAGCAGGGCCACAGGGGCCTGAGTGAAGTGCACTGGCTCTATGCCCGCCCAGAGAGACCACACATGACTCAGCTCTGCTGACCTCATCTAAAAACCCCAGGCATGATGGTAATGACTTTCTCCTCCACTGCAGGCTCACTCTGCACTGTGTCACACTGAGTCACTGAATGTTCCCAACAACCCTGGGAGGCAGCTGAGATGCACAGGGGAAGTGACTTGGTGGGATGAAACAAACAACGCCTTGAGAACTTGGATATATGTCAGTGTCCACAGCAGTGTCCAGAGCACATACACGCTCCAAAATGAATGAATGGATGGATGAACAAATGAAGGAAGGAAGGAATGAACAAATTACTCTGGATCCAATGACAACAAAGGCAGCGAGAAGGCCTAAAGGACATACAATTCTTCTCTCTCCTGCAAGGAG